>WMED01029106.1:0-10326 GCA_019650415.1 Pipa parva | reverse complement strand
TAAACAGTAAATTAAGGTGTAATACAAATAAAAATAAAACATACCCTCAGATGTGCAGGGGGGCAGGGCATTTAAGTGAAACTATAAATGTTTGGTTTGTGTTTGGCACAGCACCTATGATTAAGTGCCCAGCACGAAACGCGTAAGGGGGTGCCAATCTTTTTTTTGTTTTTACCTTTTTGTAATTGGATCCTGTTTTAACTAACATGGAATAAAACTTTTGATGTTTTTACTTGTGGGAGTGCTGGAACATCAACCAGACCCCAATCCAAGCTCCTGTTATGTGATCTCCAATAGTGTAATAGGTGATACCCAAGTACTTTATTGCAGTAGCATTTCTACTTGCCTCCATCTTTACTACTGTAGTACAATATGATTCTCCATTGAGAGAGCTGGCACAGCTAAACACTTGCTGAGTCCCTTTATGCAGATTCACTAAACTTGACGTTACCTAAGCCAAAGCCTACGGTTTAGGCTGCCACGGGCCTCTATAAGCAAAAAGAAGATGCAAAGAGGTTTGGAAGGCAGCTTACCTTTCTGAAAAACATCAAACTTTCATTTACTATAATTTTACTTACAAAGGTGGAAGCTGGAGGGGAAGTTCTGGAATTAGAGTTTGGATATACATAGTCATGTACAGCTGTGAGGACTTCCAAAAAAGTAAGTGTAACACAAAGCAAATTTACTTTGTTCTCATGCATAGATGTTTCCATGTTTTTTAATCTCTTGGTCAAAAGCAATAATAAAAGCTAGTAATCATTTAAGTTTGCTATCTAAAAGTTAAATTTTAGGCTAGATGCGCAGCGCATCATACGTTAGCATGAACAAAAAATATATAAAAATTCGCCTTGGTGCATTTTTCTTTTGAACTTACCAGCGACAGTGTGAACGCTCCCTCAGTGTTTACAGCTCTTCCTATCTGGTTGTATTTGGTGCACAGCATATCATACGCCAGCCAAAATGTGACAACCAGCGTTCTGGACATGGTATATGTGCGTCATACACTAGTGTGTCCGGAACTAGATAAGTATCATAGGCTTTCATGGAGCCACATTTTTTTTTTCGCACTAGCATATGATGCGCTGCACATCGTCCACTAGTGTGAACCTAGCCTAACTGTGATTAAAATGTGAAATTTACCAGTATACTATCTCGGTAATTTTGGATTTTCAGTTTAAGCATTATTAAAACCTAATAGTAACTAAACAGCTGGAAATATGATCACTAATTCATCCAAAGGATTCTAATGATCAGATATTATAGCGCTCTTTTGTTTTCCTTTTACATGGCCAGTAGCAGCAAAAAAAATTCACATTTGGCATGGCATGACAGTTATTAAAATACTGCACCTTTAGAGAAGTTTCTTTGAAGTTGAATTCATGAAAGTTATTGCTTTCTGTTTTTATCTTTACTGATGGCAGCCAGGATATACAGTATGTTGTTAAACAGACCTCAACTCAGTCCCATTGCATTCTCTGATGCTTTATACAGTATATTTACTTAGGATGTGCCCCAGAGTGCCCAAATAGCCAAATATCGTACTAAATAGACACAATTTAAACATTTTGAAAGCACAGTTTATCTTTATAGTAGCTATAAATGCATTTGAGACTTTTCAGATTGTGATATTATTGTCCATTTATTTACATATTTCTTAAATCTGTAAACCGGAACTGTAACATTACCTTAAATTTAGGATAATTTTTCCTTTGCTACCTCTATCTGAGTGCCTCTAGGCAGTGAATACAAAATGGGAGACACCTGACACCATGTAATCTTCATATAGCTTAAATAAACTCATGGCTATATTATCACCACAGAGGTGGATTATCTCCCTGTTGACTATTATCACAAAACACCTAAATAAAGCTATATCATACTCATGGTTACCACAACAAAATAAGTTTAGTATTCACTTACCGTTTGCATAAAGGCACAAGGCGGTTTAGAGAAGGTCTCCATTTCATTCAATGTGATGTATTTAATGGCATCTTTTGTGGTCTCGTGCTGTTGCTGTTAAAGAGCTGAAGAGACAAGGGAAAATTAGCACACGTATATACAAGGAATTGGCAATTTATTTATTGGTTTAGATACAACTGGTGTCAAGAAGAAGAAATAATAATTTTTCTAGTGAACAGCTGCTTAATATTTGTATTTAGCATGTAGCAATTACTATAATGATCAGAGTCATTGTGGCTCCAAAAAGCTGCTCTGCCTCAAATTATAACACAGTTTAATCGAATCAGTTTAACATATAATGTTATAATAAAAAGGAAATATAAAAAAGGCAAATTCTAATACAGTACACTGAACAGTAATTATTTTTCAAATGACATAAAATATGGGGATTCTGGGGGTTATTTACTAAGGCGTGAATTTGACTGTTGAATTCTCAAACAGCGGATTCTCATAGCAAATCCGCAACAATTTCCCCATTGTAAACTTGCAACAATTTTTTAAAGTTAAGATTGCGACAATTTTCCCATAATAAAGTAGCGACTGTGACAATATTCTCATTATAAAGATGCGACTGCAACAGTAGCAGCCTATTGCGACTGTCTTTATCTGGCAAATTTGCACCTATATGCAACAATTTGAACTTTGCTGTGTAATTTATAATAGTCCTGTATTTTAATTGTTATTTTTCAATGTTTTTAACTGGCCCTTTAATCTATTCCTCTATTTTTAAAGTCTGTTTTTATCGGACAGCTCCTTCTGACAGCTGCCCCCTCCTGAAGCTGTGGACAGCTCTTTTTATGCTGTCCTCCAGGTGCAGTGGTGTTCAGGTTGTAATTAGCATTCGGAAGTGATACCAGTTTCTCCATAACAAGGGAGTGTCCTTCAATTGATCTCCCCAGCCACTCATATTTTTAAGTGACAAGAAGCCTCGATGTGTATGTGTGTTTATGAACACACATGGGGCACTATATATATGAATATATATATTAAGTGAATTTATCATGTTTTCACTCATTGTTTCAGTGGGTAATGCCCACAACACAACCAGCATCTGGCCTAGAAATGGCCTTTAAATCCTTGAACAAAGAGTGCCTAACTATTCTCCCTGAGGAAGTCCCAAAGGAGGACAAAACATGTATGAGTTTATGATTTTTCACCACATTTGTGAATTTTCAAAGCAATCTTGCTGCTTTTACCATGTGAATGCATCCATTTATAATAAATTTGTTTATTTTTATAAGGGCAAAACTTATTAAACTCGAAAAAACCTTTTCGGCTTTTTCAAGTTTAATTGGGAGACTGATTTGAAGTTTCTCCCGGTAAGTATCGCGAGATTTGACTCGTGCGATACTTACAGTGAGAAACTTTTTTAAATTAAATATATCCATGGAAAGGGTAGCCATACAATCTAGCTACCTTTCAATATTTTATATTTAATATTTAATTTAAAAAGTTTGTCACGTCAAGTATAGAATGAGTCAAATCTCGCAATACTTACCTGGAGAAACTTCAAATCATTCTCCCGAGTTATTAAATTCGGAAAAGTGCAAACAGCTTTTCCAAGTTTAATAAATTTTGCCCATATTTGGCTATACTATTGCAGTTTCCTCTCTGATGCAGATATTGAATTTAGAGGGATCCTTGTGAATCACACTGCTTGATTATCTTAAGGCTATACTGACAAGAGTCAACACTGGGAAGCGCATGTCCTCCATGGAATTTTTTTGACGTGCTACAAGAATCTACCAGACTGAGGGTGGCGAAAGCCCATTATTCTCTATGGAGATGGGGAACTGAAATTTTTATAAGAATCTGGTAAAAATATTGATGATATCGATGTTAAAGGGCTCCATGGAAACAATGTAAATTTTAGTGGTATCAATGCATCGATCTTTTTATTGAAATTATTTTTCCTTTACATCAATTAGGGGTAAAGTAAAATGTGGCCAAAAAAAAACAGACAAATTCAGGCGAATAGGTTGAAATGACCTTAGTAAATATCCCATTAGTGTGAAATGTGATTTATTTTTTTCTGCTAAAGTTTATCCTGCCGCAAAGATTTTAAAGGAACACTCCAGCAAAAATGTAAAAAAAAACACATTTGCTAATTTATATTAAATACTAACTTTTAGTAAATGTGTTTTTTTGTTTTTGTTTTCAATTTTGGCCAAAAAGTACACTTTCTTACCTGTAAAGAAGTGCTGTCCAGCACTTCCTTGTTGCAGACTCCATCTTCTTTCTGTGTGGGCGATTCTATGGCATCCGGTTCTGGCAGTCCATCTGAAGTGCTCTCTTCTCTACAGCCTCTCTCCCTGTTAAGCCCAGCATCAGCATTTTCTAATAGTCTCATGGGAGAGCGTGCACTTCATCAAGGGAGGATGCGTTGACAATACGCTCTCCCAGGTCCATTGACAAGAATCCGCTGCAGTGCTTATAGATTTTGACCAAAATGTTTATTTGCACCAGAGATGATCAAATTTGGTTAACGTTTGTAATGTTTCACCAATTTAGGAGAATTGCATAAATGGAAGCTACCAACAGTACCCCAGCTTGGACTGATAATCTTATATTCTTGTGATTTGTTGTGATTTGCATTCAACTGATGCCCAAAATCCATTCAAAGGGATGTAAAAGTTTCAAATATTTTTTTATATTTCATTATTTATACCAAAACAAACATTCTAAGATATTGTTCCTTTCTTTCTATATCCTCTTACTTTATTATTTTTATCATGTTGTTATAAGTTGTCCCCAAGGAAACATATACCCAGAGCAGAGCTTTAATAACATTAAAATATTGTTACAATTGTTGATGGCTGGAAAATGTATTAAATATATTTTTATTTTTCAGAGTTGGCTATAACAATTGGGGGGCGGGGGGATTCTACTGATCTTCTGTTGCTTGGGATACTGATACAAGAGCTAGGCATTCAGGATGTAATTGATAGAAAACTTAACAAAAAAATCATAGTGAAAGATAAATACTGTATGTATTTAGGACAGATGTTACTGTATTCAAAGTATCATAATTATATAGTGGGGTGCATGATAAAGCTCCTTGCAGTGCCTTTGCAAATAAAATATATTTGATAACTGAAAAATAGTTACCACAGAGGCTAAACTTAAATA
Organism: Pipa parva; assembly: GCA_019650415.1. Taxonomy (NCBI): domain Eukaryota; kingdom Metazoa; phylum Chordata; class Amphibia; order Anura; family Pipidae; genus Pipa; species Pipa parva. Next base: position 5,238 of record WMED01029106.1, on the reverse strand, counting down.
ACCCTAGAAAAAAATGTACATAATTCATCACTAACATCAATTCCTGCAACCTGGGGCTAAGTTGCTGGAGTGCGGCTCCCACGCTTTATATTCTGGAAAATATTGTTTGACCACATTTAGCAAAAAAAAATAAATATGTATTTAGATTTTTCTGCCATTTTAATCCTCTGTATTTAGTGATTTATAGTCTTTTGACGTTGCTGACTAGATATTCCCCTTTACTGGGGCGCACATAAAAACATGGGTTCCACAGAAGCAAAATTAGTCAGGGGAAGTGAAATCTAAAATACTTTTAGCTATTTCAGTTTTGTCTTGATCACAAAATGAACATTTTTTAAATTTACTGTCTGTTTTCCTTTTAAAATGCAACACCCATAAAATATACTTTGTGCATGGATCATTATTATTCAGTCTAAATACATGCCACATGTAAAAAAAAACAGATACAATGCAAATAAGTTGCAAAAAATAATAAAATTAAGTCAAAAACTGTGTATGAATAGTGATATAAGTCCCACAATATGCAGCTTTCTCAAAAAAGGTTTTTCACAGTCCTCTTTCGTTAGACCAAAAGAAATAGATATCTGGAGAAAAAAGTGCAAATACAATTAATCGCACAATAGTGCATTATCAATTAAACATGATATATAAGTAAAGGTGAAAATAAATGACCACCAATAGGGTTAAATTTCATATGGAAAAATAAGTGATTTAGGACATCTGTAGCAGTGTAGAAACTGAAGTGAATCCACCATCAAGTGATCAAACAGTGCCACGACACTCTAATAATGGTAACTCTCACCAAATCAAAGATACAATCACACATAAAGTGATCTCCACATAGATCAAAAAGGAGCAGCTCCCCAAAATCTGGTCCCACCGATATCCAAAGGATTCCAATCTTTATCAGGATAAAACTACCACTTGAAAACGTTGATCTTATAATATATGAAAACAGGAAAACATCCCATCATATCTTTTAATCAAGCGAAAAGGATAAAATCATACTCACAAACATGTGAAGTAAGAATGCATTTTGTATAAAATAGCAATAAAATCTCAACGCGTTTCTCTGCTTCCTGTCTGCAGCTTCCTCAGGAGATGAATAAAATATAACCAATACATCATTTAAATACAAAAAATTCGCGCCAAAAATTGGCGTTTTGGGAGTGTCACTAAAATGCAGCAACCAATGCAGTAACCACTTAAGGTATTTGAATATGCCACATATGTCAATGCTTTCCAGTGACAAATTATAAAAGGTTGTTTTTGGGCAGTGTCTACAGTACTGGTTTGTTCAGCATCACATGACGTAATCATGCTTCATGTTCCACCTTTCTCTGCTTTGAAACCAGCTAGATCTGCCCTCTGCTCTTATTGTTTGCATCCCAAATGTAAGTTTTAGCCTATTTATCTCTAAACTGATATAGCACTTGGCTTAGTATTCTTCCCCAAGCTCATCTGTCGCCTTGGCAATGGGCAAAACCATTCACTACATGGCAGCCTGCACATCCTGCCCTAAGATCTGGCAGGTATCAACTGCAGCCCTGTAGCCTGTCCCTTTCTATGTCCTGCTGCCTCCATACATTTTTAATTGCCCTCCAGCAATTCTCCTTTAAACCCCCTTCTACTCAGTTCATTTCTTCCCAAAGTTCCCCTTTCTGTCTGTTCTCTCTTCAAACCCTCTCCAGCTCCCAGTAACCACCCATTACTTTGTCTCCCTCCTACTGGTCAGCTCTTTATCTTCTCAACATCTAATAGCTTTGTTGCTCATCAGTTTTCCTGCAAATCCTAATCTGCCATCTCTCCGTGTAGTCTAGCCAATAATGAATTTAAGGATGTTTCAAATTTTTCAAAACTTCTGTCTAACCTCTTGGCCCATCTTCAGGCAGATGGAAGGAGCACATCTATAGCACAGTTCTTGCTAACCTTGAATTCAGCCCCTAGCAACCAATTTTAAGTAATGTCAGCCTGGGGGGCTCTCTTAGTAGGGTCCAAACTGTTCAGTTAGGATCTTTAAATATTTTGGATGAAGCCCCATGCAGAGAAAGCAGAAAGGATATCCCTGCAGAAGTGCTCCTATCCAAGACAGCCTATTGGTTGCACCCCACTGCTGCTGAATTGGTATGAAACACATTGCAAAGAAATTTTGCAACAACATCTAAAACATATAAACATTGTGTTTTATCTTTGCTCTGTGATGCAATATCTTTGAACCTGTGTATCCTATTGTAAATGCTGTAAATATGCTTTTCACTGGTGTGTACTTGTACGCTCCCAGTGACAATAACTCTAATCTAAGCAATACTCCTTCAGTTGTGACACTGAGTGGCATTGGGTGTGGTTGGACTACTCACTGCCTGCTACTGTAAATCTTTAAATTATGGCTCTACTAGGACTGTAATTATGTGGCATACTTATCAAGTCTGCAATTTTTTTCTTTGCACATTAATTTTTGTTGCTTTTACCTTTTATTAGTTTGTTGAAGTAACTAAACCATTAGGTTTTGTTTAGAAAATGAAAATTGAAAGAAAAAATTGGATTAAACCAGCAAAATGCTTATTTATCCTTATGAGTATTCCCCCTACACTGGGTCATGCTGAAACTGTAATCAGAAAAATCACAGATTTGACACTGTACGTAACAGGCAATATTTTCACTGGCAAGCAACGTCAAATCCTAACACCAGTACTAAAAAAACAAGAGAAAAGAATTTGCAGCTTCTGGGACAGGAGTGAACTTCAAATATTCACTCTAGAAGAAAAAGATATTCAAAGCAATATATATTCCAATGTCCCTACAGTTGTAAAAGTAAAGTGTGGACAAAAGGAAACGACTCTTTTTCAGAAATTGAATAACAACACTGATCACAATGACATGCATATAATCATACAGTCTAATCAAGTCATTTTATGCATACCACACAAAGGTGGTCAGTTAAACCTCATCACATGGGATTCCATTTTGTAAAGACAGAAGGCATTCTTGCATTAAGTTTGTGACGTTTTACAATATGATGCATCTCTCACATGAGATCACTCTAATCTCGCTCACTTTTACCAATTGGGTCATGGTTCCTTATTATATGAATAGATTTCATGTCACTATATAAATGGCCCCAAAACACAAAGCATGGTTTGCAGAGAAAATACTCCCCTCAACATAAAGGCAGTGGACACAGCACTGCATGGTAAGAAACAGTTGAGGTGGTTGTACTGAATTTCTGTAAAGTAGTAGCTTTACACCTCTTTGATTTAGGTTCAGTTTTTCTGTAATTTCTTAGCAGGTCACTGTCAATCAAACTAATCTGCTAATTGCAGTGCTTACATATAAATACAAGTCTTTTTTGCGGGGTCCAAGTAAAACTCCTCTGTTTTTCCCTTTCCATTGCCTTAAAGATACTGTATTTTAGGTCCAGCTACAAGTGGTTTCAAACAACATTTCTGGCTGTGTTTTTAAACTAGATGTTTTTATTATATTTGGAATCTGCACAGGAAAAAGCAATTCTAAAATCTAAAATAATAATAAAGCCTTTACATCACTGCAGGAAGGTATATGTTTATACACACACTTAGTAATTCACTATAATGACTTCATCAGGACTGAATGACCAGTCTTTGTGGGCAAATTGAGCTGATCAGCATTTTGATTTGGGGGTTCTTTATACTATTCACAGACCATCTATTTGGTGTTATAAATATAGCATTATGGATCCCTAGTGACTAGGTGTATGGTAAACACTTTTGCTTTTCAGTAGAAAGATGGACCCCTCAATTACATTTTACATTTCTCTAACAGTTGGCCAAATTTGCCCACAAGAGTGTATTATTCATAGACTAGACTGCTGACCTGGTCATGTCTGGAAATACCTTTAGATTACTTCAGTGTCACTAGTTAGAATCCAGCAATTCGGGGGGAAGCTGGAAAAGAATATTTGACCTTGCTGTCAACACTCCAGAATGAATAAAATCAACCACAAGCCTCATATTGCAGATGTGGTGTAAGGCACTTAAACAAGTTAGCTACAGAACTGCAGAGCATTACAGAGTATTATTCCGTGTCACCCTGGGCATTCCTTTTTTCCTTTTTTGATTTTTTGATTTTAAGCATTGCGGTCTCTGTGTTTTGTGGATGGTTATCTTCTGCATGGAAAATTACTATGGGCAATTGTCACAGTTACTCTTTGTGGACTATAGTGTGTCTCTGTATTTGCTTAATACAAATCTGAAAGTACTAGATGCTTGCAGCCATTTGTTTTGTTTTATATATATATATATATATATATATATATATATATAAAATAAGTATTTGGTGATACCTTTTTTATTGGACTAACAGACTTTTTAAATAAACAAGCTTTTGGAGGGATCACTCTCCCTCCTTCATCAGGTTCAAGACAATCCTCTTGAGTTTTGTCTTGAACCCGATGAAGGAGGGAGAGTGATCCCTCTGAAAGCATGTTTATTTAAAAAACTTCTAGTCCAATAAAAAAGTATATATATATCTATATATAGATATATAAACACTTTTAGTAACAATAAAAAATGAAAGTGACTTGAATGCATTTCTATTTACTAGATATTCAATCTGTGTCTCCAGAAATTCTAATTTGTGTCTAGAAAGTCTGATATTTAGACATTTCATCCAGCATGACTTTCTTGGTAGGGAGAACCATGTCAGGATTTGCCAGATTCATTTTTCAATTTAATTTCAATGAAAACTGTCTTGACCCGGAATAAACTATTACTTCCTTAAGGACAGTTGTCGGGTGGAAGACAAACAGTCCAATTAAGATTACATTGAAAATATTATCCCAGTGTGATGACACAATGCAAAATGTACATTTTTCCTCAAGATTTTTTTGTTCTTTTTTTACTTTTTATTTATATGAGACCAGTTTACCTGTCGCGTGTTGCTGCAATATCAGGAAAAAAGGAAATTCAAGAAAACTCGTTATGGAATAAAAAGATCAATTTGAATTGTGTCGTTTTTATTAATATTTATTTATTTTCATCAGAAAATCATTTGAAAGTGTCATTTAAAATCTATTTACAGTATTTATTTGAGCGTTTGTGGATATACTATATTTTTGTTTTTTCCATCTGGTGCGTATACGAATAAATCAGAAGGTTTTCCAACACATGAACAGGCCACATACAGTTGTCCATGTGAGAAACTTGGATTCTCCAAATCTAGCCCACACACTTGCAGCGATTGTCCTTGTGCTTTGTTGATGGT
>WMED01029105.1:0-10326 GCA_019650415.1 Pipa parva | reverse complement strand
CATCATCGCTAGTGAGGAACGCAGCCGCCGAGGAGGAGGGAAGAGGGAAGAAGCCGCATATATGGCGAAGGAGCGGCATACTGCCTATTTGTATGCCGTGCCTTCTTTACCATGTATGTGGGATTCTTCCCACGGCACACCTGACCAGGCGCCGCGGCACACTGGTTGAAAATCACTGGTCTAGAGGATCATGGAGACCCCCACAACAAGGGCCCTTAGCGGTGCAGTGATAGTTGCTGCTATCACTGCATCACTAAGTATAATGCCTTAGTCTTAAATTACCACTGCAGTTAGGGATATTGCTACCATAACTAATTGTTAAATTCATTTTCAGCTATTTTTTTTTATTCTTTTCTATTTAACCTATTTAATGATTTTTTTAAATCATTTTTAATAAATATGCAATTATTTTTCCACCAATTGATAATGAAATTTAGGCAGAATGAAGTGAAAAGGCTGAAACTGACTTAACGATTATGTATCTATATCCTCCTATACATGGTAGTGCATGCAAAAAGCTAATTTAAAGAACTCTGAAAAAATTAGCTTTGTTCATTTAGCCTACATGCCAGAAACACAATAAACCCACAATCTTCCCCTTACAAATCACCTATTTATGCTTCTTCTGCATACGTTATTTCACAAATAAATGGCAGCCTTTGTAGCAATTCAGCTCCATCCCTCTGCTGGAAAGCTATTGTCCCGGGCATTAACTTCTTACAGAGCATGTGTGAAAACCACAAACAGATTTCCAAATGCGGCACTCCAGCTTATAAAAAATCCAGCTTTATTATGTATACGTTAAAATTTTTTTTATAAAAGCATAGTGGAACAGTATGCCAACACTAACATGCTTCGCGTTAAAAAGCATTTAGTCATAGATGACTAAGCGCAAAACATGTTAGTGCTGGCATACTGTTCCACTATGCTTCTATGATTTTTTTTATCGTATACATAATATAAGCTGGATTTTCTTTTTACAAGTTGGAGTGCCATATTTGGAAATCTGTTCGTGGTTTTTGGGATGTGAAGTTCGCCCTGCTTGTCCTGAACACACAGCTTAAAAAGAGGTGTGAATATTTTCTATTTACAGGGATTGAGCTGTTGGATGTTTTTTTCTTTTGCTATGTGTGAAAACCAGCAATGAGTGTATGCTTCTTTGATATTCAGTGTTTAACGTACTATGTGACATTCTACAGCCAGTCAAACAGTATACCAGTCAAACACTATGTATATAATATACATGTATATAATATGTATATAATATGACGGCCGTGGGATTCTACCACCAGCAGTTCTATAACATACAACTGCAGCCCAAAGGTACTGATTTGGGTATTGTTTGATTGGTTGGGGATTGTCCCCTAATATGGGGAAGCGGTGAACTCACACTTTTATATGACAATTCGGACTTTAGTCGACAACCCCCTCTGTGATATTGTTTAAAAAAAAATGTAATAAGCTAATAAAACAAATAACAATAAATAAAAATGGGAATTGAACCTACATCCTTCCAATGTTTTTCACACATGTTCTGTAAGAAGAAATTGCCTGGAGCAATGGGGGGGTGTAACTAAATTGCTACATTTGCTGCCATGAAATAATGAATACAAAGGAAGCAGAGATAATAAAGTTATTATCTTGGAAGAGAAAAATTGTGTGTTTATTGTGTTGCTGGCATGTATGCTAACTGAACAAATGTGATTTATTAGGAGACTTTAGTTCTTCTTTAATAGACAACATATTTTATTTTACTAGTACAGTGGTGGCAAACCTCATGTCACTACCAGCACCATCCTCTGAAGCGCCGGCGCTGATGAGTGACATCATCACACCTGCACCGGGGGAGGAGCGCGCATGTGTCAGGGGAGGAGAACTCCCCTGTGAGCAAGCGCTCCTTCAGTGCAGGCCACGGATCCAGCCTGAAAACTGTCGGATCAGGTCCAGGACCTGTACTGAAGGCAGATTAGGCAACAGCTTGCGTGCTAACAGAGAGGACTATGCGTGCCATATGTTCGCCATCACTGTACTAGTATAATACTGCGTGTTTGCACTCTTTTCTGTTATTTATACTTAATAAATTATTCAACAATAAATCAATTAAATAACATCAATTTTTTTCTTCCTACACTTAATGCACATTGCTACTTACTTCATGAAGAGCATTTAATAATGAACTTTTCCTCTCAAATTCTTTTTTCCTGTTTTCTATCCTTCGGTCTTGTTCCTGGATTTGTTTATCTAACATTTCTCTTCGCGCGGTAAGCTCACGCCTTTTCATTTCATTGTGTTGGTCTTTTTCTTTCACCCACTGAAGAAGATTTTGTCTACATTTTTCTTCCATCTCAATATAATCAAGGTTTAAATGTAAATCTTTACTATCTGTAAAGAAATCACAAATATTGGACTGAAGACATACTGTGTGAACAATGATCAGTTTCTAAGTAAAATGAAAGCATTTGGTAATTAGTATGGGGAACAAAAGACTTCGCAAGAAGGAAATATAATATATACTCATACTGTACAAAGATAGTCTTTTCTTTGACTTTCAGAAACATGATTAGACAAACAAACAAACAAATACAGGTTAGACCTTTGATTTACATATTGGTATTTAGCAATATTGTGATGAGGAATGAGTGCAAAAAGTGCCGATACCCGAGTACACGTGTAGTGAGTTTAATAGAAAAGAAGCTATGCCAACTGTAATGCTTTCAGGGAAACATCCCCATTTCTTGCGGAGTGCACAGAAAACCACACAGCGATTCATGATGGGGTTAGCTTTCCTTATGAAGGAAGACTTACCCCAATCTGAAACATTCTGTGGTTTTGCATAATCCTAATTAATTGGGCATAATTGGCTGCTGTGATTCAGCAATGTAAATTTGTTATTTATCTAAAAGCAAAGCAGTGGAGTTATGTAATACAACTGCTCCATGCACCTGATGAAGAGAGGCGTTATGTTCAGCAATAAAAGTGGGAATGTTTCCCTAAAATAGAAAGTGAGCAACTGATTATGTTTGATGTATTTCTCACAGTGCTGTGATTCTGCAATGTGAATGGGCTATATATATCTAAAAGCAAAATATAATACAACTGCCCCATGATAACATACCATATGTTTCTGCACCACCTTGGCAATTACTATGATCAGGCATATCTTCATGTATAACACTGTATATTTTTTCTGTTAGCTCTTCTTCTTCTATTGTAGCTAATACCTAGGGAATCAGAGAGTGAAAGAACTGAGCTTTATAGGAATTTATATTACAAAAAATAACATGTATTTGCAGTAACACTCTTCAAATAGTTCAAGATTTTTTCTTTTATTTGTTCATTTTTATATAGCGCTACTATATTACGCAGTGCTGTACATTGGTTTGTCATTCACTTCAGTCCCTGCCCCATGAAGCTTACAATCAAGTTTCCCTATTCAATCACACACAAACAGACACATATGTATGTTTTTGGATTGTGGGAGGAAACTGGAAACCCACGCAGGTGCAGGGAGAACATACAAACTCCATGCAGATGAATTCCAGGGTGGAATTGAACTGAAAGCCCAGCGTTGCAAGGCAACAGTGTTAACCACTGAGCCCCATCTACCCATATATGAATATCTTTATATATTTATATATAAATATATCTTTATTATTTATTATGAATATATCCATGCTACTATTAGAAATAATAGTTTTTGGCTTGGGGGCCTGCAAACATACACATTACTAAAAGACAAAAAGAAAGTGCAGTGCTTAAAGGGCAAAGTGTTTTACCATGTTCATTAGAGAATGACTGCTGGCATCTTACCTAACCGTTGCATTAAAACAGACACACTGCATTGAACTTCAGTCCTGCATCTGTTAAAAGGATTAATAACTAAATCATTTGCAGATAATTTTTTTTTATTGGTTAAATTAATCTATGGAAAAAAAATGACATTTAAGTAAAGTATGTTTTCTTCTCTTTTTTTGTACTTAGTTCTTGTTACATCATGTTTAAACTGTTTAATAAAAAGTTATTAAAATTCTATTCTTGTTAGAATACTTATGGGCAAAATTTATTAAACTTGGAAAAGCTCGTTTTCACTATTCTGAGTTTATTAATCGGGTGCACACACAGAAGTTTCTCTCGGTAAGTGTCGCAAGATTTGCTTTGGTCCATACTTGCCAAGAGAAACTTTTTCTGATGAATATATCCATGGAAAGGGTAGCCATACTTTACATTAGTGTAGAAACTATCTTTCCATGGAATTATTCAACGGAAAAAGTTTCTCTTGGTAAGTATCGATCAAAGTAAATCTCGCAATACTTACCACAAGACACTTCCGGGTGTTCGCCCGATGAAACTCAGAAAAGCTGAAATGGGCTTTTCCGAGTTTAATAAATTTTGCCCTTATTAAGATACTCTTACTGATGGATACACATTACAAGCAGTACCACTTATATACAGTACACTATTTTGCAATCTAGCAAAATGCAAACATAGCATACCTTTCTTTTAAGGTCCTCTGGATCTTCTCCACATTCAGAAGCCAATTTAGATAGATAAATGGGGTCATAGTTTGTTTTAGAAGCGTGACCTTAGTGCGGAAAAGAAACCAGGTTAGAGGTTTCCTGAAACTTCACAAAAAGGCATGTTTTTAGCATTTTTAAATAAACTAAGTTAATGCACAAGCACCGTTCTAGTACTACTAGATTGCAACTCACTCTCTAAATATAAAGGAACGTGGAATATAGGAACTGGTGTATACATTATTTTTTTATTTAAATTGCAGATGATTCACTATTTAATTTAAAAACACTGAGGATGCACTAAATCCATCTGTATACAACCATCAGATTAACAGACAGGGCCAGGTTAAAAATATACAGATACAGAACTTTGCCCTGTTTGCGCCATTCAAGCTACAGCAAAAAATATAATAAATGAGCTCTGAAATTCATATTAAGCTACTTTAAATATATATATACACTTAAAGCAAAGCTCATTTAAGTTTTTCTCAAGCCTCATATAAGCGAATTATTGCACTAAGTACACCCATAACTGGAAGTTGTATATGTTCAGTCTTACACATAGGTTGTATGTATGTATGTAGTATGTATGTATGTATGTATGTATGTATGTATATTTTTATTTGTAAAGCACCACAAGGTTACACAGTGCTGTACAATCCAGTAATAATACAGACAATGGTAAAGAGCAGAACAAAGACAAAGTAACATAAAATACATGCATATGATAAAATACATCTCTCTAAGTGCCAGGTCATGACTGAAACAAGAGGATAGAAGTCCCTGCTCCATAGAGCTTACAATCTAAGTAGGAGGAAGACTTACATAAACATATAGGAGGGTAACGAGCGCAGTAGGATAAAGTGACAGTTCATTTGGTTATAGGTGCCAATTGAATAAGAAAATAAATATAGATTTTGAATATAATTGCATAAATATTAATATAGACATGAAAACCAGTGCTAGTGCTAGTCCAAGAGGTACGATTTTAATTTAGATTTGAAGATACTGATGGATTTCTCTTGGCGGAGGTAGAGAGGTAAAGAATTCCAAAGATAAGGGGCAGCAAGTGAGAAGGGTATAAGATGAGAATGGGCAGTCTTGGTGAAGGGTTCCTGAAGAAGGTTGCTTTGTGAAGAGCATAGTTGACAGCTAGGTGCATACAAGCGAACAAGGGAAGATATGTAGGGAGGGGTAGCAAAGTGAAGCGATTTAAATATCAAAAGTAGGACACTGTATATAATACATTTGTTAACTGGGAGCCAAGGAGCAGACAGGAGTTGTGTGGGAGACTTCAGGGGAGAGAGGGAAATTAATCTAGCAGCAGAATTTAGAATAGATTGGAGTGGGGAAACCGGGAGGCCAGTTAGAAGGGCATTTCAATAGTCCAAGCAGGATAAGACAAAGGTGTTGTCAGGATAAGACATGAGGGTGTTAGCAGTGGCCGGAGAGAGAAATGAACATATTTTGGCAACATTACGAAGGAAAAAGCGACAGTTTTTTAGCAGTGGTAGCAATGTGCTTGGAGAAGGAAAGAGCAGAGTCAAAAGTCACCCTAAGACAGCGTGCAGAAGCAACAGGGCTAATAATCACATCATCAAGTGAGATGGAAAAGGAGGGAGCAGGACCAGGTTTAGGTGGGAAAATAATCAGTTCAGTTTTATCAAGATTTAGTTCAACTCGGCGCAGGGCCATACAAGAGGAGATAGCCAGGAAACAGTTAGAGAGAGCTGATGATATCACCCAGGTAGAGCGTGTACAGGAAGAACAGGAGAGGACCAAGGTCAGAGTCTTGAGGCACCCCCACACTAAGCAGGATACCACAGGAGAAAAAGAAGGAGCGATCAGAAAGGTAAGAAGTCAGCCAAGATGCAGCTTGATTACGTACACCAAGCGCATGGAGAATCTGAACAAGCAGAGAGTGGTCAACAGTATCAAATGCAGAGGACAGGTCCAGGAGGATATGAATAGAAAAATGTCCCTTGTCTTTGGCAATCAGGAGATCATTTGCAAATTTACACAGAGCAGTCTCCGTAGAGCTCCCTGGTTAAAAAACATATTGAAAAGGGTCAAAGAGATGATCGGCATGCAAATAGTTAGTATGGTGGGTGCAGACCAGACATTTCAGAAGTTTAGAAGCTAAAGGCAAGAGAGAGATAGGACAGTAGTTAGAGAGCCATTGAGAGTCCAGCGTAGCATTTTTAAGGATGGGTTTGACGCAAGCCTGTTTGAATAGGGAACGAAATATACTAGAGGACAGGGAAGAGTTGAACAGGTGTTTTAGGGCTGGCACAAGGGCAAAGGAGCAGCACATTAGTAGAAAAGAAGGCATGGGGTCAAGCAAGCAGGTTGTGACAGGAGAGGAAGAGAGAAGTTGAGAAACTTCAGACTGGGTAGCAGGAGGAAAAGAATTCAGAAATTCAGGGGGAGATTTCGGTAGAAGTATCTCCGTGTTATCTGGAGAAATAGTTATCTGTTTGTGGATACTATCTACTTTGCTTTTGAAGAACATCGCAAAGTCTTGGGGGGAGTGGGAAAGGGGTTAGTGTACCTGAGGGGGAGGAGCATAGAAGGATGTTGAACGTAGCAAATAGTAGATGGGGATTTGATTTGTTTTGGTTTATGAGAGTGCCGTAATAGGATTGTTTGGCTAGGGAGAGTGGAGTTAAGACAGGACAGCAGAAACTTGTAATGCAGAAATCTGCAAGTGAATGAGATTTTCTTCACAGATGTTCTGCACTACATGTGCAGGATCTAAAAAATCTGGTTTCTGAATTCAGCCAGAGGCGAGGAGGACTGAAGACCCGAGCAGGCTGAGACTGCGGGGGGCAAACAAATCAATAACAGTAGATAGGATAGAGTTATAGGAAGTAGCAAAAGCCTCAGGATCAGAGGAGGGGGCAAATGAGGAGAGGTTTGAGGAGAGAGCAGAGGACAAAGCCTGTGGGTCGACAGCACATGTGTTGTGACTAAAGGATTTAGGGGTTAGCGAAGGTGGCAGAAGAGAGTATGAGATTGAAAAGTTGACAGTGTGATAGTCAGAAAGAGGGAAGGGACAAATATTAAGAGCTGAGAGGGAGGTTGATGCATTAGCTCCTAAAATGGGCTAATTGTGCATTAGGTTTCATGATGCTTACTGATCCAGAGATCATCATTATCTTCTAAATCTTGCAGAATAAGCGTTTCTGTAGTTTCATTCTGCCTCTGTATAAGCTGCAAATATGAGATAAAAGACTCTGGAAGCTCTTCTCTCACCTGAAAACACACATGTACATAAGTATAATCAAATATACACATTTATACAGCTGTGACGATAGGAAATTTGCATTATTTTCAAAGTTTGTTTTATCAGTACAAAACTAAAAGTAATGTGATATTCTGTTTCTCTGCTCTTTACTCTGCTTTGGAGGACTCCCACACTTTAAACTTTTAAATATGGTAGAAGGCTTTCATTGTAGCTTCTCCAATAGGGTTTTTTAAATGACAACTTTGAATGGACCCACCTGGAGAAGACACATGTGGGTTATTCACTAAAGTCCAAATTGTTATGTATAGGTGCGAATTCGCCAGATAAAGACAGTTGCAATAGGCTGCTACTGTCGCATCTTTATAATGAGAACATTGTCGCAGTAGCAACTTTATTATGGGAAAACTGTCGCAATCTTAACATTAAAAAATTGTTGTGACGTTACAATGGGGAAATTGTCGCGGATTTGCTATGGGAATCTGCTGTTTGCGAATTCGACAGTTGAATTTGCACTTTAGTGAATAAGCCCCACAATGTCAATTTCTTTACGTGCACTTAAAGCAGAGCAATGTATCATCTTACTGTTTAGTAGTTCCTCCCTCCAGAATTTTCTTCAGGGATGATAGGTTCACTTAAAGAGACATTAAACCTTCCCATTATGATAAAGGTTCATAATATATGAGTATTAACAATAGCCAATTGAAAGCTTTTATTTAGAATACAAAGTTATTTATTGTGATATACCAGTGCTGGAAAAAGGATTAATGATTCCCTAGGTGACAATGCCAAAATTCCTACCCACCACCAGCAGTCTCTCCTGCATTGTGCCCCATACAGTACTGCAGTACCACCATATAGTGCACTACAGAGCAACAGGAAAAGTGGTGCAAGGTTTTGTGTAGCTCTGAAATTTTTAAGTTCCTTTCTCTCACCCATCCTTTCTCCATATTGTGGTGCCCCAACCTTTGCTTTCCAGATACTGTGCTTACTCAACCTTTCATCATACTGCGCTTCCCCACAACACCCCTATTCCTCATACAGTACTGCCCCACAAAACCTCCCAGTTCCCATACTGGACTGCCTAAACCACACCCCACATGCCCCATACTGTGCTGGGCCCATAACTCCCCTCCCATACTTTCTGCCCCCAGAATCTTCCCTCTCTCTCTCCCTCCATGCCCTATGAAGGAGGGGGGGGGGGCACTATCTTGAAGTGCACCTCACTCCTTTCCCTGTCCCTGATCCCTGGTGCTGCCTTTAACTTTCTGTGAGCCGATATGCACAGGAAGTTAAAGGCAGCACATTTCTATTAGAAAGGTTCCATATTACACCAGTTAGTCCGGCACCTTAGACACTGCAAGGTCCTCTTTTTATTTTTGCATTTTGACTGTTCACTCATCTGCAGGTGCACTGATTATTCTATTCTGTACAGTTAAAGGTAAACTGTGAAATGAAAGTGTTACAGTAATGAGAACACCAGACTACAGGGAATCTGAACAAAATAACTGTATTTAGTCCTTTAAGTACACCTGAGTGTATCCCATCAGGTTTTGAAGCATTGGTCACATACATTTTTGATGAAATAGATTTGCCAAAGATTTTTTTGAGCAATAAGCCATCAAAAACACTAACACTATGCCACTGGTGGCTCAATTGCAAAGACTTCCATAAAAAAAAGATACAGTGATACCTTGGTTCTCGAACGCCTTGACTTTCGACCAAATCGGTATTCGACCAGGAAATTCGAGAAAATTTTGTCTTGGAATCCGAACAAATTTTGGAACTCGAACAGCCGAATGGCATTTTCAGCATCAATACAAGTCAATCTGCAATACAAGTCAATCTGTTTTGGTTCTCGACCAAATTTGGTTCTCAACCACACTTCCAGAACGAATTATGTTCGAGAACCGAGGTATCACTGTACTTGCAACCCTGAAGCATTAATTATATCAAGTTGTTGTCAACTCCCTGGCCTCCTGAAACAGTAGTATTGCAATCACTAAAAATTGTTACTTTTTTATATATACTGCTATACTTTTGCAAACAACAGCTAACTCTTGGCTGCCATATTAGTTCACTAAATATGCATGAAGTGTGCTTTTGAATGCAATGACAGTGATTAATAAAGCTAGGATACGGTACAAATTCAATGAACCCTGGCAATGCTGATTAAAACACAGACTTGCATGAGGAATCATATTATTTTCCCATCAGATTTTTTTCCTTGTTACTTGTTTGTTTTGTTAAATCTGCATCCATTGCATATGCGTTTCTCATGAATAGTATTAACATACCCTCTATTCATATTATTTTGCGGTGGCATTACCATTAACCTTGTGTGTTAAAAGGTAACTCCCTATGAGGAACATTTACCAATAACTAATATAAAACAGGTCATATTTAATTTTTCTGCCAGATGTGATTGGTAGCTGTATGAATTACCGTATTTCTCCTGAAAATAAGACAGGGTTTTATATTAATTTTTGCTTATAAAGAGGAACTAGATCTTATTTTTGGGACACGGTACTGGTACAATATATTTCCAGTACATTACTGCAGCTAGGT
>WMED01029103.1:0-10326 GCA_019650415.1 Pipa parva | reverse complement strand
CCAGTTGTAGTGTTGTAGTGAGGATGTGTCACCTGGGATAAGTCCAATATGAGACACTGATTTTCTGGATCAGAACTCTTTATTCCATGTTTCATCCATAACCTCCTGTCTAGCCCCTCCCCCTTCCTTTAGTTAACCCCTCCTCCTCTATTAACCTCACTCTTGCTAGGCAGATGGATTACAATGTGTGAACAACAAACACATAGAACAGTTACAACTACATCACAAACACCTCACTGTCTCAGCATTTTTCCCACATGTGTGATCCACTATTGTTCAATTCCTACTGCTACTGATCGCATTGCGTTTTACACTGTTGAAAAACACAGCAAGAAGTGTCTCAGTGCCTATTCCTCTCTGGGAAACGCTAGCGTGTCTTTGCGCAGTCATTACTTTAAGTGTGGTTTTATGACCGCATGTTTTTGGTGTTTTCGCGCCGTACAAAAAAACACAGGAAGTAAAATTTGCCCATGGGAACCTGGCCTATGAGAACAGCTTCTGCACCTGGGTCCACTTCAGCCCTGTAACGCAACTGATTAATTTAATCTTTAGCCAAGTGAAAGTGGCATATTAGGGGGCTGATGACAGGGCTCGTATTGTCCAATTGACTATGCCACACTACACAAGAGATGGCTACTGATGTAGACACACATTGCTATGGGAATCCTCTGTTTAGTGAATAAGTAGTATAGAATCATAGTGTAGCAGCCCCAAGTAATGAGAATTCACTTCAACAGTCAAATTCTCACTTTGATGAATAAGCCCCTTGAAAGATTCTGTGCGACTTTTTTTTTTTTTTTTATTAGACTCATTCGGAATCACTTATGGTTATGGCATGAAAAACGTGTGGGACCATTTCTAGCAATGATCATACCTGTGTGCTTATCTTAAAGGTTACATTAAAATAATTGCACCTAATAAAAAAAAATATATTGAATTTAAGGTTTTTGCTAAAATGGCAGGCTCAGCCCAATGACAAAAAAATCAAAAAATAATTGGACTAGCTAGATAAATACAAGAAATACCAGCGTACTGGTGGTATTTAACAGTATTGCTCGGATCTAGTAACTCATAGCAACCAATCAGGATCATTCACTAGTTTAGAGAAGAGGTCCCCAACCTTTTTTGCACCAGGGACCGGCTTTAAGCAAGACCAGTTTTCCATGGCCCGGTGGGGTGGTGGTGGGGCAGGTGTGGAGCTTTGGTTATATGGTCATTTGGTCATAACATGTTCTGCCGGGGGCGAGTCAGTGTGGAGAGCCTGCCACCCCACCCCGTCCATGCTGTGCTGGATGGCCGCGGCACTAAGAACCGCCCGATGCCCCGCCCCGCCCCATCCTGCATAATGTTCTCTGCCGGGAGCTGCAAGTTGTCATGGCTACGGCAGAGAACATTATCAATCCACAAAGAGAGTGCTCTGGCCAGGCGCAGGGCCGCAGAGCTAGCTGTCAGCGGCGCCGCGGACCGGCTGAAAAAACCCCAACGGCCCGGTCCTGGTCCGGGGACCGGCGGTTGGGGACCTCTGGTCTAGTGGACCTAGAGTAATTAAATGAAATGGCTTCTTGTTAAAGAAACAAACATGAAACTTAAACTAAAAATATGCAAACTATTGATGAAACCTTAGAAAGCTTTCTGTACATATAGAATATTTCAAAATGAATTATAATGATAAATATTTGCAATACTGATTTAACAATTAAAGATGGGGAATAGAGAAGTACATTTATTTACTGAAAGCCTCAAGGATGAGAAGCAAATAACCGCTACACTTTGGGAGATGGAGTGCAGTTAGTTAGATGGCAGCCTGTAACATGCAATGATTGGTTTTCACCATTCCCTTATCCCAACATGCAGGTTAATCGATTTGTACTTCAGCAATCTGATCGCCGGGCACTGCAAGACCATACAGAGATGTACAGTACCCTCATTGTGCCCAACGTAAGCCAGACAGACCTGGGAAAGTATGTTTGCCATGCTATAAGCGAAACATGGCAGTACAAGGAGAGCAGCGAGGTCATTGTTCACGGTACAGAATGGAAGGGAAATACTGTGGGATTGGATGTGGTGATTTAATATTGTCTGTGTGGTGTTTTCCATCCTGCTCTGAGATCTCAGGGAATCATGGGAGTATAAATACTGTCATGTTCATCCACAACATTACATAACAGCAGTAAAATCTGTATTAAAATGGGGGCAGATGTATTACATCATAATATCTTTACTGTACATAAAATTATGAAGTGTCTCTCAGTTTACAGTTATTTGTAATACCAGTCAGAATAAGTCACTATTCTGCACCTTTTATAAATATGTCCAATAATATGAGTTACGATAAGTCTGTAGCAATACAGTAAAGGAACAGAAAGGCCCACCTTAGTGAATAAAATAAACCCTCTTGCTAGTGAGAGGTTTGACTTTATATTTTTGGAAGATTACCTCTGTTACATGACTGTTTTATTTACTCTATCAGTGTCTAATGGCACGTTTATTCACCTTACCTTTACTCTGTTTTAGAAAAACCATTCATTACAATGGAGGCAAAGGAAAATTCAATCATCGAAGCCACAGCTGGAGACAAAACAGCAAAACTGACGGTTAAGGTTTCCGCTTTTCCCCTCCCCACATTCCAATGGTATAATATATAATGTTGCCTTAGCGAATATGTTTAAACTCTATACCTATGCTGTAGTAATCAGTGTAAGATATCCATGCATGTAATAGAGCTCCACTTATTCCATCTAGTTTAAATGTAATCACTGGAGCACTGCTAATGGAATATGTCTTATGTTTCCCTGAATTCTCATTGGATCTGATAACCTTATTCTCAAACAGCGGATTCCCATAGAAAATACACAACTATATTCTCATTATAAGGATGCAACTGTGACAGTAGCAGCCTATTGCGACTGTCTTTATCTGGCTGAATCTGAATTCACACATTTACGCAATAATTCGGACTTTAGTGAATAACCCCCTAAGAAGTGTATGTTTATCAAACAGTGGGACTATTTATTAAACTCTGAAACTTTGCTCCTGGTATATCGATATACCTTTAATTAGGTCAAAAATATTAATATATCTGATATTGATATAATTATTAAGCCCCTTAAGACTTTTTTTTTTATCTCTGAAAAGTGTTGGCCTGGTTGGGGGAGGCAAAAAGCCATTATTCCCTATGAAGATGGTTTATTTCGAAGTCACCACTGAAAAGATCAGCGATATCGATATCAATGGAAAAGGAGCTCCATTAAAAGTCATGTAAAATGTAGTGGTATTAATGCACGAAAAAGATCAATATCAATAAATTATATTCAGCACTACATAAATTGAGGGGATTTGAAAGTGCGGCAAAAAGAAACTAAGACGATTCAGATGGAATTGTGGGGAAAAAGTCAAAATGACCTTAGTAAATACCTCCCTTGGGGGGGGCAATTCAGGAAAGTGCGAACTTACCTGGTGATCCTTCAATTCACCTCACTGAGACTAGTACGCGCTCCCTTCTCTCCTGCACGCGGAGATCAGCGAACGCTTTAAAGGTATTCCAGTCTCGCGAGGCGACTCGATTGGACGCGAAGTGAGGCGAAGTACCTTTAAAGCATAGCTGATCTCCGCATGCAGGAGAGAAGGGAGCGCATACCAGTCTCTGTGAGGTGAATCAAAGGATCGCCAGGTAAGTTCGCACTTTCCTGAATTACCCCCCTTGGTGTGAACTGCATGACTTCACATAAATCACATATTCATTCAAAATATTTTTTTTATAAATGCTAGTAGAGTGGGTGATTAAAGAGACACTAAAAACCTCCAGCAATATAACAAGAACCATTATCACTGCTAGATTTACATATCAGGGGGTTATAAGCACAGAATGCTTTGCACCTTAAGCCACACCCACTAACTTACCCAGCCCCTTTTGCAAATAATTACGAAGTTATGAAGTGAACTGAAGAGCTTAATTGTGTGACTTATAATTTCACGGAAAGTAAAATAACAAATGCTTGGTATTATTAGTATTATAATATTATTAGTTACATTTATATGGATAATGCATGCTTGAAAATATTAAAAATTATTATACCAGTTATTCTGGCTCCTTTGCAGGTTCCATTTGCTCACATCTGGTTAGACTTTACATTTTGTCTGTTCATTCACCGGCAGGTGCACTAAACATTCTAATCAGAACAGCTAACGATAAACTCTGGAATGAAGTGTTATATTAATACTTCATTACAGATGCAATACGCATCCAGGCTTTGTTTCTGAATAAATTTAGCATTTTGCTCCTGGGATATTCCTAGTGACAGATGTTTCTAGCAATCACTTCCCAAAAAATGCTTTAGTCTGAGAACTGATTTTGGGGGTTATTCACTAAAATTCAGAATTGTTGCGTATAGGTTTGAATTTGCCAGATAAATACAGTCGAAATAGGCTGCTACTGTCGCAGTCGCGTCTTTATAATGAGAATATTGTCGAAGTCGCAACTTTATTATGGGAAAATTGCCGCAAGTTTAATATTAAAAATTGTCGCGACTTTACAATGGGGAAATTGTAGCGGATTTACTATGGGAATCCGCTGTTTGCAAATTTGACAGTCAAATTGTCTCAATGGCTCTACTAATTGCAATGTTGCATATTTACAAAGCAGTGAATGGTGTGTCCCCCATTTTCACCACTTTTCAACTTTCTGTCTTTGCCTATTTGTTTATTTATTAAAATTAAAATATGTATCATTTTTAATTAACCACATTTCTTTGATTGTTTTACTAGAAAAAGTCCCAGAAAAAATAGTGAGGTTTTGGGGATTATTCAATAAGGTGCAAATTAGACTGTCGAATTCTCAAACACAGGATTCCCATAGCATATCCACGACCGCAACAATTTCCCCATTGTAAATTCGCGACCGTGACAATTTTTAAAGTTACAACTGCGACAATTTTCCATAGTAAAGTCGTGACTGCAACAATATTTTAGAATATCTATTCCAAGGGGCTTCTTCAACAAAATTTTAACAGATTCCAGATAAATATGGTGATGTAAAATAAAGTCAAAGATAAATAAAAACATAACTTACATTAACCTATGTTTGGCAAATGGGCAGGGAGCTTAAAGAGCAATCACCCCAATTATATTACACTCCATGGTGTCAAAACTCTATCCTTAGCCTGTACCTTTTCCTCCGTGTGTTTCACTCAAATATCCTGCCATTGGGCATTTAACCAATAAAAATGCATGCAGCTGGATATTTCAGTGACAGCAATCAGAAGTGAGTTAAGTGAATGGAAATGTACTCAAATGTGCCATTACCTGAAAGGCAATATTAGCTGAGGTGGAGTTCCCCATGCATTTGCACAAGGTGCTCCCCCCATGCTATTATATTACTACTACTCCTATGTGGGAACCATGCCTGGAAGTAATAAAACCCCAGCAGCCAGAGTTATGAGTAGTAAAATGGCACCAGCAGTGAATGATGGACCTGCATGAGGCTTTGACACTGTGTAATATGTGAGCTCCAGACTGTCTGATGCAATACAGTCTACTGATCTTACTGAACTTTAACCGCCGGGAATGGCTTGTAATACTAATTGTACTAAATCAAACTCTTATTAGATAAAATGGTGTGTTTTATAATGATAGTTTACTTTTCTCTGTCCCTCTTTTAGGTATAAAGATGGGAGGTTGATACCCGTCAGCAGCAATTTCAGTATCAAGTATCGGCAGTCCCAGCACACCCTGCTGATTAGGGATGTAGTAGAACAAGATGCTGGAACCTACAGATTGGTGTTAAGGAATGAGAAGGCTGGCCCTGAAGAGCAAATCACTCTGAAACTGGTGGTGAATGGTAAGATGATGCCAAGTAATAGACAAGGGCAAGTATCTCCGCTTGTCCATATGTGTGCTCTACCACTGACAAGATATTCTGCTTTTTCTTCCACTGCTGTGAACAATCTACATATAAAATAATGAAAATTAATTGTAAAAGTTATTAACTACATGATGGAAATTCAGTCTTTTTTTTTGTGTTAAAAGGAGACAATAATGCAGGGAGGAAATGCTTCCATCTTCCATGGTAATTGTTCAGACTTTACCAGTTCTGTTTTCTAATCTCACAAGTCACTGACATCTTCATAAATGTACGGGATGGCCAGTCAGAGAAGCTGCAGCTATGACCTTCCACAGCCTCCAAGCTATCATTCTGGATGTCCATAGACTAGAGTCTGTGGAGTTTCCATAAAACCAGCAACAAGCAGCAAAGAGAAAGAAAAATCATTATTATTTAAATTCCGTACATTTTAATCAGTGTCGTTCTTGTGTACACTGATTATTGTATGTGTAATGAAATCAAATGGTAGATAATATGGTATGGGTATATATAACGTCAAAGGTCAAAGGCAAATAGGAAAGGAAGGGAGTAAATCATCTTGTAGGCCCTCTTCATCAGCAGTGTTGATAATCCTTTCATCTTCATATTTTTAGGGAACAGTCACAAATGAAAACTAAGAATGGTCTTTTAATTGTAGTTTAATAAGCGATTGGAGTTTATACCTATAGAGAAATCCATCTCACTACTTTGTTACTAAATAAAGTAAAACAGTGTAGTGGAAATGGAACGTCTACATCCAGAAAACATGGAATGTGTTGAATATTCTAAATTAATATTAGTTTTACACTTGTCATTATAGTCATTTTGATGTCTTTTAGTCCCCCCACAGATCCATGAAAAGGAGGCCTCGTCACCAAGTATATATGCCCAAGGTAGTCGCCATACCCTTACTTGCACGGTTTTTGGAGTTCCAGCACCAGCATCTGTTCAGTGGTTGTGGAGGCCATGGACCCCCTGCAAGATGAATACTCGCCGTAGTGTGTATGTTGGAATAAATGAAAGCAATAGTTGATAATTTAATATATTGTAGTTTCGTATTTCAATCACAGTCACATATTAAAGCTTTTATTGCTACATACCTCCTTCACTGCCTGTTCACTCAAATTTTTAAATAAGATATATTAAAATCTGTCAACCAATGAAGATGCCATATGAATATTTTACCTCAGGGCCTGCCCAGCAGTCTATCTATTCCTTGCCAGCTTACTGGTGAGATGACTACTTTATTCAGTTTCTGGGCAGGCAAAGCTTTTCAGATCCTGAGAAAACAGTAAATGCAATCATGGTATATGGTGCTTCTACATTATGAAAGAAATTGCTCAATGTCCTCATTGGTTTAATGGGCACAGAAATTGTAACTGACCAGTTTGCCATATAGACAGAGCAAAAGAAATTCACTAATGAGTTTTTTAGGTTTTGGTAGGGGTATGATTTATGCAAGACTTATTATACCAATGCAAGACGGTGCATTTGGTTCAGTCTCATGTATGATGTATGGATGCATGTATAATTTTATTTATAAAGCGCCACAAACATACGCAGCGCTGCAATATTCAGTAATGAAAATAAAATACAGACATGGGGAAAAAGTGCATTAAATAATACAGTATAAGATCACAAGGATTACATCACCTTAAGTGGTATGTTGAGGTTGACACAAGAGGTTTGAGGTCCCTGCCCCGTAGAGCTTACAGTCTAAATGGGAGGAAGACTTACATGCACAGATAGATGGGTATATACAAATTACTATGTGTGTACCCAACAGTGATTTATTAATCTCTTGAAATGTTACTATAGAGGTCATATTGCAGCAATTCTTCACTATTTTTGTATACAGTTGCTGTTATATGGATATAGTCTGTATGGCATGCTTGCTATGCTAGGAAGGAATTCCTATATCTGGCCTTCCAGGGCATTATTTGAGGTATTTTCCTCCCTGGTGAAATTCCTATAACTCTAAATTCAGAGAGTTTCACAAGTCTTTTCCCAACATGAAGCACACAATTATAAATTTAGGAAAGATAGTCCTGCTTCCAGGTTACCCACAGTGTGAATCCCTCTAAGTAGTATTCATATATGACAAATCCTGCAATAGTAGTTTGAGCCAGTCTAGTATAGTAAAGATAGCAGCAGTTTGTCCCACCACAAAGAAGGGGTGGACCCCAGAAGTTATTAATAGAAATCCTCACCCAAATTAGAAATTCAAATATGTAAAAAAAAAAAGGGAGACCCTTACAGGAAGCAGGTCTTTTATGATCAACCATTTCTATCATTTCTGACATAAATTTTGTGATTATTTACCTGCTGATGGATACTGTTCCAAATTGACATTATTATCTGATATTGTTAAAATTCCCGATGCCCGTAATGAATTTGCTTGCACTGTCATAGCCAAGGTGTAATTCACATATGTAAGTTTCCATTTTAATGGTTCCACATACTATTGTTTTTCTCTGCAGAGGCATTCTGAACAGCTAGAAACAAAGTCCGTTGTGCTATTGTTGCCTAGGTGGACTTTAACCTTCACCTTTTGTACATTCAGCCCTTGTTTATTGTCATTTAAATGGTTCTTTAATAAAAAACCTGTTATTAGTTAATCTATGATTGCTATGTGAAATGACGTCTGCAAATTGAATCCATAAACTACACAGAAAGTGGTCCACACATGTAAAGGCTTACTATGTATTATGGTTAAGGGTAAAATAAAATACACGGGTTTGAGAATAAATGAAATAAATATTGATGTTGGCAGGAATATTAAATTTGTGGAAGTCTAGGGCTGGTGAATATTGATGCCAGCTCTGATCTCTACTGTAAGCGATACAAATATGAAATGAAAAAATATACCATTTCTGGGCAGATAGTCAGAACTGTGCAAAAAAGCAATGCCAAAACCATATCAATCATAACAAAGTCTAAACTGATTTTTCAATTTGATCCAAGCTCAACAAACTAAAATTTGTATTCTCCAATGATGATCCTGTGCGCATCCAACAATTCAGATTCATCTTTATTGACTGTCAGCTTTCCATTAGTTTATTCATTCCTTTCCTTAGTCTCCAGGGATTTATTTTAAACCTTTTTTTTTTTATGATTGGAACTTTAACCATACATGTTCTCCTTATCCTACAGAACCAAGAAAAGGTCATCCCGTAGGCATCCACGTGATCAAATGCCTGAGTGCAAGTGGAAGGAGGTCACTCCGGAGGGAGCTGTGAACAGCATTGAAACCATTGAGACTTGGAATGAGCTTGTGGAGGGACGGAATAAGGTATCTCTGCAACCTCTGTGTGATATTCCCTGATTGCTTAACACTTCCTTAAATCATCCTGCCAGGAACAATTGTGAATTATTGGGGAAGTCTATTATCTACAGTACAACAGAAATGTCTGCACTCAATCTATATTCCAAATCAAGGAAATGCCCAAAAAATCATACTAGGAAGGAATAGCCTTTGGGTAATTATCCTGGGTTAAAAGTGCAGATGTAATGACAGTCAACACAAGCTTTTTTTCTTACATGACGTCCAACAGCAATGAACAAACGAACGAATTGCAATTCATTGTTAAAGACAGGCAGCAAAACTACTATGAATTATGTTCCCTATCATAGAATCAGATGGAAAAATGACAGAAACTAATGTTATAATTATTTTTTTTTTTTAACAAAGTAAATGTAGATTTTATTTTGGTACAAAAATACTAGGGGGTTATTTAGTAAATCAAATGGAGTTCTCATCTCACTATTTTTTTAAATCAATTTGCAAAGTCAAGTTGCATTATTACAATGAAAAGTAACCTGTTATAATGCTCCCCTCTGTTGAGTACTTTTGATTAATAGGATATCATTGTAAAGTAAGTAACAACATATTCCACTATACACATAAACATAAATAACTTTTCAATTACTTAGGGTTGAATAAAGAGAAAGTGTTAGACTGAGTAGTAGGCAGATTCTGGACCTAGAAGTAGGCAGTATAGACAACAAGACAGAACCATTTAGGGGCTCTGTCTAGCAGATCTGGTCTGAGCCCTTCTCCCTTACCCTGCCCCAGCTCTCCATTCTCAAAGACTGCATTAGCACTGACACTTCAGAGAGACTGCAATAGCACAATACGGGTAAAAGGAGGGGTTGGGAGCAGCTACATATCAAATATGGGGCAACACAATATGGGGAAAAGGGGATTGGACTGATCAAGACTGATAGCTTGGGGTGCACTTTGGCATTTTCACCTAGAGTGCCATTAAACCTTGTCCCAGCACTGTTAGTAGGTTTGCACCCTAGTTGAAGTCAGTGCCTTTCAGTGCTTGCAGTTAGATTGCGCAAAATGCATAAAACTGCTATCAGAATGCAATGACTTGTGCGTGTGTGAATTGGCCATGACTTGATAACTAGAAACTCATATATGCCCATGTCTGCTGCATCAATGAAAACAGTTAAATAGGGGT
>WMED01029101.1:0-10326 GCA_019650415.1 Pipa parva | reverse complement strand
AGATGTGGGGGGCAGAGAGAGAAAAGGGTTTAAGATGAGAAAGGGCAGTATTAGTATGTGTTACGCAAAGCTGGTTGTTTTGAGAGGAGCGTAGTTGATGTGGAGGAATGTATGGGCATACGAGTGAGAAAATGTAGGGAGGAGCAACAGAGTGAAGTGCCTTAAATGTCAGAAGGAAAACACTGTAAATGGTTCATTTGTTTAGGGGGAGCCAAAGAGCTCAGTACACTACATTTTTTGAGATCTCATTTGGTCAGATATTGGTGTCCACTTTTAGATAAATATAAAAAGAGGCAGATATAACACTCTTCTCCACCAAACCTACAGGGCAATCATTTGTTTTACCTGGTATTGCACCCCATTTTGCTATTGTTTGGGGCCTGGTTGTTCAGATTCCCCAAGTTTTCTTCTTCTCTTTCAATTCCTTTGAGAGGAGGATATCACACTTGGACAAAAAAAAAAAAAAAAAAAAAAACAGGCATTTAAACTGCTATTTTTCTATTACATTTCAGTTCACAAGATTAAAGTGAATTTCTCACCGAAATGCATAATTCAGGGGCACTGCTAGGCCTGATGTTGTGGGAAATATGTATGTCATACTCAGGCTGCTCCAGTATTATATATGTAGCTCTGCTTGTGGGTCCCTGTCCCAGGGTCTCATGGGAACCTAGCAGCACTCCATCCATTTATCTCTTTGGACAAACTGACTCCAAACCCTTACTGATGACTGACTTTTTCTACAAATATATTGCCGTTAGATGGTTTAACAATCGGAGTCGTAGCCTGAACACATGTGACCAGGCCAGAACATCCAGCAGGGGTCGACCTGCTGCAAAATCTGCCCCCAACTCCTACAGAGTCATCAACTGGCACCCCATTCACCAAATCCAGTAAGTTTGACTTTATCTTATCCCAAGAAGTAGTACTGCAGGAGGATGAGGCCATTGTGCTGATCCTACACCAGGGCCATGACACATATTGAAGAACCAATGTACCCTATCCATAAATAACTGCAAATCAGTAGGGCTAGATTATGCAACTGCCAGTGCTAGTATTATCTTGGACCCTCATTAATATACTAATGAACCCTGAAACCTCATCACACATAGGGGCTATTCACTAAGATGTGAATTTGACTGTTGAATTCGCAAACAGCGGATTGACATAGCAAATCCGTGACAATTTCCCCATTGTAAAGTCACCACAATTTTTTTTAATGTTAAGATTGCAACAATTTTCCCATAATAAAGTCGCGGCTGCAACAATATTTTCATTATAAAGATGCAACTGCGACAGTAGCAGCCTATTGCGACTGTCTTTATCTGGAGAATTACGCAATAATTCAGACTTTAGTGAATAACCCCCCCTAATGTTTGAGGAGTTGGTTTAATGTCACATGGTACATTAAACTGTAAATATCAATGGGGCATTCACAGTGTTGGTTTTCACACATGCTCTCTAGGAAACCAGTGCCAAAGACATCAGGGAGCTGAATTGCTATGAAGACTGCCATTTATTTGTGAAATAAATGCAGAGGAATTATAAATATTCAAGTGGGTGACTTGGAGGGAAAGATTGTGTTTTTGTGATACTGGAATGTAGGATAATTGAACAATGGAATATTATCTGGAGATTGTATTCTTCTTTATTCTTCAGGCCCTTCTTCATATAAATTTTCTAAATAAATATATTTGAGAAAATTAAAAGTAGATGATTTGGTGTATCTCAACCTGACTTGTGATTATTGCACATTCTGCAAAAAAAATAACTTATTTTAGTGTTAAGGCTATGGACGAAATTCATAAAGCTCAAGAAAGTCGATTTCGACCTTCTCGAGTTTTATTGATGTAAAAAAATGGGAGCCCAATTAAAAAATATCAATCGATACTTTTTGATTGATTTTACCGATCAAAACTTTTCAATTGGAATTTTCTATGGAAAGGTAGCCATACTGCTAATGTAAATATTCTACCAGTGAGTTCAATATAGGTCAGATACCAGTAGTGAAATTCCTTGGCCAATTACAATCTTTTGCAGGAAATTCTTTAATCTACTTTGTACGGTACTTACCTACAAAGCAAGATAGTGTAACATTCATTTGCTTTTACTTAAACCTCACATGGAAACACACTTGTACAATCAAGAGAAATCTTAGACCCCTTTGCAATCCTCCAAAATATTAGATCTTGCCTCTATGTGAGTCTAAAGTTCCTCTTGATCATCTCAGACAATTGGATCACAGATTTCAGAAGATGTCAAATAAATAAAAGAAGAATCTGCATTTATGTAATGGAGTACATAGAATCAGTTATAAATTCAAAGGTTTCCTGAATTTGTCAAGTTCACTGTAACTGGGTTTATTACTTGGTAACTTGGAATGGGTTGATAAATCTAGGACTGATTTCTGCAAACATCAGTTTTGCTTGGTCAATAACAAAGGGCTAGTAGGGAAGGTACATATAATACAAGAAAATCATTGGGGCTACAAGGAGGAATGAATAGGGAAGAAGAAAATCTTTTGACTGATAGGCCCCTGATTGCTTGTTTTCTTGTGGCCTCCAGCTCTCAGTTCAAACTACGTAAAGGGGCAAGACTCTTGTATGAAGAGACATGTTACTCTGGGTGAAAAATTCCCCTATGGATCCACATCTACAAATTGTATGTCTGGTTCTACTGCCGCAGATTGCATACTCACTAAATTAATTTCTGTTTTAGAACCCTCGGCTTTTACATTTATCTCACACCTCTCTCAAACCTGTCCACAGCAACCAAGTTGAGGGTACATCATTGTTCTCCAACTAGCCCCTTGTCCTACTAAGCATCTGAAGCAATGAGATTTACAGAATCTAGGCATTGTTAAGT
Organism: Pipa parva; assembly: GCA_019650415.1. NCBI lineage: Eukaryota > Metazoa > Chordata > Amphibia > Anura > Pipidae > Pipa > Pipa parva. The sequence goes on along the minus strand of WMED01029101.1, from coordinate 7,464 downwards.
CCACATGTATGAGATATCAGTCCTGTACAATCTGATATCATCCAGCTGTAGCTGAACTACAACTCAAGCATATATGGCCATTCACCCCTGTCCTAAGTGAATATATCAATAACAACTACTGTTTTCATCTGTAAAATCACATGTTGTAGGAGTGCTTAGGTTCCTTCTGGTAAATGAGAAGATATTAAGACATATATATAAACAAACCCTGGGTTCTCTAACTTTTGTTGTGCTAGGCAATCGGTTGGCAGGGGATTCTGGGAATTAAGGTTCTGCAACAGCTGCAGAGCCAGAGGTTAGAAAGAGACTTATTGGCAGACACACTGATTATAGGGAGCAACAGGTGTTCATTCCCTGACAGTTCTTTGGCACTATGCTTCCTGTAGGATGTCTACATTTTATTATTATGTCACTGTTAGAATGGTTATAACGAGTTGAAACGTTTTATGTAAATATGATTCAGGGAAGAATTCAGCTTTATTTTTTTTAAGCAGGGATTTAAAAATGAAACATTGTGTAAGATCCTGGCTAAAAAAAGAAACCTTATTAACCCATTTTTATCCAAGTTTCTTGGTCCGTTCAGGACTCAATCTTGTTATGTCTGAAGACAAAGGAGGAATATTTCTAAAGACTTGTTCTACTTTTTTGGATGAGTTTTGCCAAGTTTCACAACTGTTAATTTTCATTTCTCTGTATTTTTTGATTCTGCTGATTTCGATACCTTTTTGATGTTGAAAATAAACAGTAACCAATAAATAGTGATTAGTTAAAAGTAGCACACATTACAATGTTCTCCAGTTATGGAAGTTTTTCTAGCGTGGAGTCTATATCCCCTACACATGGTCGAATACGAGAAGGAGAACTACAGTGAATGGAATACTAAGGGCCTAATTCACGATCCTCCGAAGTGAGGTGCGAAGTGTTCACCTCACTTCGGAATGACTGAGATGCGCTCGCTGATGTCCTGCACGCGGGCATCAGCGAGCGCATTAAAGGGATTCCAGTCTCGGTGAGGCAACTCTTATGCTCTCGTCGAGACTGGAATCCCTTTAATGCGCTCTCTGATGCCCACGTGCAGGACTTCAGCGAACGCATCTCAGTCACTTCGAAGTGAGGTGAACACGTTGCACATCACTTCGGAGGATCGTGAATTAGGCCCTTAGAGTCACTAAGGTCGGAATTACAGCTTAAAGGAATCCACTGTCATATGGGGAATGAGTGAGTATATCCAACTTTGATTTACCGGGTAATAGTGTATCCTGCACTATATTTGTTCCCTTTTCTATCCACCCAGAGGAAAGTGTGGCACTCCATATCTGCTTGTATTATATACCAATCACTACTTGTGCAAGTGAGAAGCAAGCTGCTGACCTGGGGATTTCCTTATAGATACCTACATTGCCTTGATGTCTATGACCATAAGCGCAAGTGTTTACTATAACCTTTTAACTTGAGTTTTCCAGTTAAGCTCACCTTCCATTACAAAGCAATATCGATATCTTTTTTTCAATTGAAAATCTTTCTCAACTGTTGCTAATTGACAGGACAAACTCCATGGGGAATAATAGTTTACACAAGCTTGAGGCAGTTCCACAACTAATGGACGGGGAGCCAATTGGATAGGTTTGTGAGCTAAGAGGGGTGAAATAGTGGAGGGGAAGAACAAGGCTGCCAATTTTGCCTTCAATCCAGAGAACTTGAGGCTTATCTCATAGACCCGATATTTGCATTGCAAACCTAGACTCTACAGTAGAAACCCGGCAAGTTGCCAGCACTGTGACTAGGCCTCCACTAAGTCCAGAGCTGCAATGGCTGTTTTGTAGCTGAACTGAAAAAAATAGATAAATGTATTGTTTCCTATGAAATAAACCATACAGGCTACTTTCCATTGCACCATAGACAATAAGGAGCCTAATTAGCATAAAAGGGCCTGTTGCAGCAAAGAATAGAGGATCTGCTAAGAAGCTAACCTCCATTCCTCTATTTACCATAGAAGAAATCTGTGTTTGCAGTGTTACACACAGATGCAGAATTTTGTGGAACCTATATCCCGTGGGACAAGTCAACAGGAAGTTGGATTAAGGTTTGGGCAAGTGGAAAAGTGACTGGTGAGTCCTATTAACCTTTGCACGTCCACACACAGACAATAGATACTTTTTTATAAAAAAATAACTGGAATATGCTCATCTTTCTATATTCATTTCAAACTGCATAGGAAACCTTTTGATTTCAATGACTAGTAACCGTTTATTGTAACTTATCTACTATTTCTTTGTACCCTATCACAGTTCTGCGGTAACATCCGCAAAGATATTCTGAGTTCGGTAACCCATAGCAACCAGAAACCTGCAGTCATTCTTTTATATCCCATAGTTCATAGAATGCATGTGCTTGCAAAGTAATGAAAAGAGCTCCGTAAGCCCACTACAATCATTAGATATCAAATTGGTCATGAATTTGCAACATCTCAGGGAGTTATTAACTAAAGTCAGAATTTGGTTGTCGAATTCTCAAACAGTGGATTCCCATAGCAAATCCACAATCATGACAATAGTAAAATCTTGACCGTGACAATATTCCCATAATGATGCCGCCAGTAGCCATCTGTTGGGGAGTGTGAGACCGTCATTAGCTCGAAAATTCTCACTTTTACTCTACAATTCAGACTTTAGTCAACAACCCACTCAGAGTTTCCAAGATGAGATGAGTTGGGGAAATGGTAAATGAATACGAATTTGGACTTGTACACAACTGTTCGCGCTTATAAAAAAAAGGCCCTGAGAGAGCTGTACTGAAGAAGACTGTTCATTTGGATTATAAATGTCTAATAATCTGCCAAGGCACTAAGGTTGATTTCATATTTAGCAATCGTTTTCATTATTAAACACCAAGGAAAGAATCAAACCCACAAAAATACATCCCTAGATCATGTTGTCATTTAATTGCAGTCGACCATTGTCACTTTTGAGTGAATAGTCACCTTAAACAACACTGGAGCCCTGCCATCAACCCCCCAATTTGCCAGTCTGTAGTGACAAAGTCAAACAGGTGAATTTGGAGCAGTTCACATAGTCACATTCGCACCTTCTCACCACTCCTCTGCTTAGACAATAGTAAATGTACCTGTGCATATGCACTCAAAATGATGTGAAGAGCTCTATAAGTTCGTGACTCACATAGTCGCTCGAATTGGTCATGAATTCGCCACTTCGCAGAGTTTGCTCAATAAGAGAACACAGGGAAGTAAGTGAACAATAGACGTGAATTAAGAGCTCTAGGCGACTATTTGGACTTTAGTCAATAAGGCTCTTAGTCTATGGGGCTGGCTGAAGTAAATGCTGTTGCAGACTACTGGGTCATAATGCACAGTGTACCACTGTCAGGAAGTCATTTACAAATATCTGACTGAAAACACATGAAAAATACATCCCTAAAAAATGTGAAATGATAACCATAATTTTCTCCATGGTACATAACCAGTGTTGTTGTCTTTACCACAGTTTATACATGCTTTACACATTCCACTTCTAATGGCAATCACTTGTATCATTGTTATCATCAGTGCCTTTCAATTAAAGTGGCCACCATCAAAAATGAAATTGGTCACAGAAATTGTGTTTTTGCCAGAAATGATCAGGGGACGAAAACTATTCTTTTTCAGTTTTAGCCATCCCTACTTAAATAAATAGATAAATATGGCCGTAGTTGGTAAATAGGACTAATCCAGGAAACACTACCCCTTTATCTAACTTTCTTGCAATCATGTGATTTACCTCTACATCCTCCCTGAAAAAAAATGTTTTTCCATTTCCACTCTGGACAGTTATCAAATCCTGTCTAAAAGATACGGATTCCATATCTCCCAGCACTCAAACAATGAGACATAAGCCACCAGGGAGGTAAAAAAAAAAGAGTTAATAGTCCTGGCATTGCTCATATCGTTAATATTTATGGCACAGTTACAGAACAGGAAATTACACAACAACATCCACATCTGTGTTTAAATCAAAATGCTGTTACGTTTTCTTTGAAAAAAAGGGGGGAAAGGCAGAAAAGACAGGATTTCTAAGTAATTGGATGATACACACCCATTCTAAAAATAGTTATGTTTGTCAGACAGTAGAGCTGGGAACTTGACAGGTTCTTCTTAGTAGGACTTCTCCTACTGCTCCACTCCCACCCCCAATTCAGTCCCAATATTCTGTTTAAAGTTCTCCCTTTTCATCCATACAATTTGCCCTGATGGATCTCTGGCCATTAAATACCCTAAAGGTTCCCAGGAATGCCAACCATCCCCTCCACCTCTGTCATTAGCATAGTAATCTACAACTCAAAAACAAACACCATAATAATGAATCTTGGATGCTTTATTTGCTAAGGGAATGAATTATTGCATAAAAAACTGCAAAATTTGACTCCAATCTCCAGGTAGCCTTACTCTGTCTGTTAATGCTGTGCAGGCCACCTAAGCACTCATTGAGTAAATGAACTGGTGCATGTGGTGCTGAATTTGTTCACATGATTTAATGTTGGTTTACTCATGGCCATTAAGAACACATGAGTGCAAATAATGGAGAGGGTGTTTCAATGCTATTTCCTAAGAATCAGATAAGCAATTAAAAGAGAATGAAAGCCTAAAAATTGTTTCTTTGAGAAATCCCTTTTAAGGAGAACTAAAGGTCATTCTGACTAGGAGAGTCTTAGGGGCTTATTGACTAAAGTGAAAATTTGACTGTTGAATTTTGAAACAGCATCTTCCCATGACAAATCCATGACCACAACACTTTCAAAGTTGTGACCACAACAATATTCCCATAGTAAAGTCGCAACAGCAGCAGTCAATTGGGTAGTGTGTGACCGTCGTTAGCTGGTGAATTCATACCTTTACATGACAATTCGGACTTTACTCAATAACCCTTTAAATCTTGCCAGCCAATTATAATTACCAATCACCTATAGAGGTCCTCCTGTTTCAAGATATTCAATGATCTTCATTTCTTCTGTTCAAGCATCATGACCCTCTTCAAGTTCATGCCAAGCAGTCTGAGCATGTGCTGCAGAAAAAAACAGTTAAAGAGTAGGCGTGAACCTTAAAAGAACTGAGCAACACAAAAGGAAGGCTAGTCAAAAACCCACTGAGATACAAAATGGACATACACAGATGGTCCTTATTCTACAGGGTGGGCCATTTATATGGATACACCTAAATAAAATGGGAATGGTTGGTGATATCAACTTCTTGTTTGTGGCACATTAGTATATGGGAAGGGGAAAATTTTCAAGATGGGTGTTGACCATGGCAGGCATTTTAAAGTTGGCCAATTTGGATCCAACTTTATTTTTTCCAATGGGAAGAGGGTCATGTAACACATCAAACTTATTGAGAATTTCACAAGAAAAATAATGGTGTGATTGGTTTTAACATAACTTTATTCTTTCATTAGTTATTTACAAGTTTCTCTTTGTTTACAGCCATTGACATGTTGCAGAGGTTAACATGTAAGGAGCGGAAAGAAATTGTGTTAATGTCTGGTGAACACAGTACCCGGGTCATTGCAGCAGATTTCAATGCAAGACACCCTACGAGACCACCCATCTCTCATGCTACAGTTAGAAAACTGCTTGCCAGATTTTGTGAAACAGGTTCAGTGTAGGATTTGCCAAAATTTGGATGCAAGAAAACTGTCACAAATGAAGAAACATAAGTGGCTGTCCTAGCTTCATACAGCAAGAACCCACAGTGTAGCACTCGCCGCATATCACTGGAGAGTGGCATCAGTCAAACATCCATATAAATGGCTCAAATTTCTCATTTCTCTCAAAGTTCAAATTACTTTTTGGGCAAAATTTCTTAAAATCGGACACACCGCTTTGAGTCTTTCCGAGTTTACTGAGATTTTTCAAGATTTTGAGATCAAGTTTTTCTCTCTCGATTTTTTAATTTTTCTTTTAAATGACAAAGTAGCCATACTTTACTTTCGATGGAGAGGTAGCATGGCATTGGCTACCTTTCCATCGAAAATTTTGAAAAATCGAGATCGAAAAACTCAATCTCAAAATCTCAAAAGAAATCTCATGAGAACAATGCAAGACTTTTCTCAGTAAACTTGGAAAGACCCAAAGTGGTCTTTCAGAGTTTAATATATTTCACCCTAAGTCTTCTGTTTCCATTTTTTGGAAATGCATTTAAAAAAAATAAATAAATTTAAAAACAGTGAATCCTCCTCAATCAGTTACATGATGCAACTGCATGAGATTTTTATTGTGTCAATCAGCTTAAATTGTCAGAGATAAAAACTGTACTACTTTTCAATCATCCAAAAAGATTTTTCTCACCCAGATGGCCAAAACATATTGTACGCTACATTACCCCCTGCCTTATTTCACTCCCTGCTCCCCAACAGTTTTTATTAAAAAGAAAAAAAAAAAAACAGCCAACTTCAGATTTTTTTCTAAATGTAAATTTCTCCAGAAATAATTTTAATACAGAAGCTACACATGTAACGTATGCACAGGAAAATTAAAGTGGAACTTGCTTTAACTTGATTTGGAAAAAGTGTCATATTAGTTCACTGTAGCTTCAGGCTACTGACACTTGGTGGAAAGCCTAAATGTCTGGAATCACGGAAAAAAATGAATAGATAATTAATCTGAAACCATGATTGTGGTCTTCTTATCATGCAATGCAAACCTATTAGCCGGGTCATAGAGTGAAACAGAATTTAAAATAAGTACAAACAGCCTCAGCTCAGTTAGGCATGCTCATTATTCAATGGACAATTAATTTTATAGAAGAATAAATGTACTTTCAATATGCCTGAGCAGGCAATATTGCCTCAACACTGCTACATTTTGGGGTATGGTTAAACATCCACATGGATAAGCAAGGGTTACATACTGAAAGCATGGGTCAAAGTAATCCATAACAGCTTCTGCTTCTCCCCTCTTACTTGATTGACAGATAACTTTGTGTTAGAATTGGGCACAGTATTCTGCATTGTAATTGAACAGGGTTGTCCAAACTGTTTGCCATCATCTACTGTGGAAACACAGGTTGGGTATACCTTCTTTAATTTTCTAAAGGAGAATGTAAAAAATAATTTAAAATCAAAATGGAGATGCGTATGGTTCATATACAATTGAAAAATGACACTCCTCCAGTCTTAATGCATGGTGGTAATAACAATGATTTTCAACAAAAAGTGAAATATTAAAAAAAATAAAAATAAAATTGAATATAAAAATTCTTCCTGTACACTCTTTCCTTGGGTGATATCATCAATTAATTTGGTCTTCAGTATCACTTGCATGCCAATGATAGCCAAATTTACTTATCTGCAACTGTGATAACTCCTGAATTACAGTCTCAAATTTCCAGTTGTCTCTTGGCAATTTCCTCGTCAATGGCCAAGCGCCAGCTCAAATGAAATCTCAATCTTTGCAAACAATCTTTGCAAATGATCT
>WMED01029099.1:0-10327 GCA_019650415.1 Pipa parva | reverse complement strand
TCTGAGGATGAATCCCTTTTTGATTGACAGTGAAATGAGCGAATCAGTAATCTTTCATTCCGATTTGCAACAACCTTTTTTCCTTCGTTCTGAGTAGCAAGCAGCACATAATGTCAGACAGTGTGAATGTTGTGGTCAGGATTTTGGTAAAGTCATTTGATAGTCTTGTTTAGAGTTAAACAGCAGATCAACTCCTCAGACTCATTTGGTGCAAAAGGTGGGTAAAAGTAACAGGTCTTTTCAGCTGTCCTGGTATGACAAAGTGAGCTTCCCCCCAGCATCCGCCACTGGTATGGAGGTAATAATAAAACAGATTTAGGATACATGTTTGTTCTTTATCCTATTCTTTGCCTTTGTTTCTTGAAGAAATGGAAGCTGAATATGAATGAAGAAGAAGGACTCGTTTGGGGTGGAAGACAGTGAGAAGTGAGAATAAGCACATGGAGAAGAAATGAGTAACAATCAATAACAGAACTGAGATATGAAGAACAATGGGATGGGAATGATGGAGAGCAATGCTGCACATAGATTTTAGTAAGAAAGAGAATAACAGTAAGATTAATATGAATAAGGTAAGAATGAATGGCTAGACTGAGTATGGACGAAGAAAGATGGTGGGAGTAAGGTCTGTTAGAATAAAACTCTACCAGGTATTTGCAGATGTAACCAAGCAATTGAATCCTTATAATCAATCTGTGGTCCACAAAACCTCTCCCATGTCTTCTACCACCCCCCCCCCCCCCCCCCCCTAAACAAAAACACAGTTTTGCAGAATCTACAAAATTACAAGATGGTGAGATAAAAATCTGTTACCGAGGTCTGAAGTGCAGATTTATTAATTAACCCTTAATCCACTATATCAGCCTCTTCCATAGGGATTTTTGTGAGTTAAATTAACCAGCTCATGAAGCATTAATGACAGTCATGCATTCACACTATTCTTTTAATTTGTAAGGGCCTTGCTGATCTGTTACATGTACCAGCTCTGCTGCGTTTTTATTTCTAACCTATAGACACAAAACAAAGTGGCTGACACTGCTTTTTTAATATTTCTTTATAATTGGTGCCTACTAACTGCAGGAAAATATAATGAAACTGAATCAGTTGCATGTTATTTAAGCTTCTTTTTCAGTCTGATTGCTTACAGTTGGTGAGGCCTAAGGAGGTAATGTCAGTTTGGCCAAATGTAGATGAGGGAAGGAACTGGAAGATGTACTAATAAATCATTTAAGAGTAACAATGAGAATTTAAGAGAAACAATGATTAGACAGATGGGCAGTAGGTTCAAAAATGGATGTGGTAGAATGAGTGGATATGAAGAGCTACTGATAAGAGTGAAGTTAATACTCTCTGCGGATGACTGAGCTATAATAGATTTAACAGGGGGAGTCAACATCTCTAGTTAGCTAGTTCGGAATACTTTATATGAAGAATAGTTCTATTATATCTATAAATGCATACAGGTATATGCAATGATAGACTGGTAGGGACTCGAGAAATAAGGAGGGTGAGTGAGCAGTAAATAGTAAGTACAATAATAAGTGACTATAGAGATCAAATGATGACATACTGTATATGTTACAAATTATAACTATCCACTTCAGTCTCTTCCCCCTGGCACTTACATTTTGGTCTCCCCGTGCATTATACACTAAGGCCAATGTATTCAGGGGAAACTCCAGCTCATTAGGTCCAGGGATTATTGTTAATGGGGTAAATACTTACTGATCAATCTTTTCATGCTACATCAGAAAACTGCTACTGCGCTTGCTCTATTCAATGAACAAAATCAGGAGCAGGAAGTAAAGAGGATCTGAGCGCCTGTCAAGACAAGAAGAAACTGACAAGTTACTCAGAGAAGAGGCAGCGCTGGAGTATAAAAGACCAATATGTAAGTATTTTCGCTCTTAAGAAACAGTCAGAGTATCCTAAAGTATATTTCCAAACCCACCCAGTTTCCAACCTCATGAGCCTCCACTTACAGTTTGGGATCGCTGAGGCAGAAAACACTTTCCCATGACTAATAAAGGACAAAATATCAGTAGGGGCAAGTTCTACAGGGGACTTGTAACTCATAGCAACCAGCTATTAGCAATCACTGTTGTAGGGAAGCTAGAATTCTGAAAGACAAATTCTGATTGGTTATGTATTACTAGACCTCTGTTAATGATTTCCCTTATGGATAAATAGCTCCCATAATATCTCAGTGGCAGGCGCATACTAATTACTGTCTCAGTTAATGGCACCATTACTTCCTTGTATAATAAATCCTAGTATATAAAACATCTGGAAAAAAGTTTTATTTCCATGGTCCTTATCAGTACAGTTGAAAGGAATTCAGCAAAGCATTCCAACAAACTAGTCTCCTTCATCCTCCCCTACTCCTTAGCAGGTTTAAGATTATCGGATAGTTGCAGCAAGTTCTCAGTAGCCACATGACACCATTCTCTGTTTTCCAATCCAGGTTTTGTCTAGCATGCCAATGCAATCACCAAAACAAGTGTGTAACTAAACAGAAATCCTGCTATATAAAGTTATAGCAGAGATAAACTGAGAGCATCACTGAGAAAAGAAACAATCCTTTATTATAGATGCACATTTTTACTAAGACCTGATCCCTTACATCTGTTGCACTCCATGATCCATCTGGTGCACAAGCCAAAACCTTCAGTGTGAAAACAGATGTTTGCCCCCCGCAGACTGCGCTGCCTAATGTAAGGCAGGACCTTCTCTGGTTAATGGTGTATTGGAGAATGCATACTGGTAGGTTAATTGGAATCTGATTAAATTGGCGCTAGAGTATGTACTTGTATCTCCACAGGGGCAGGCACTGATGTGAATGGTTAATCACCGTAAAGTGCTGTGTAATACATCAAAGCTTTATGAATTAAGAAAAGTATAGTAAATAGTGGTGTGGCTGCAAGAAAAAAAATGTATACATACAATTTAAACTGTTTTACTTGAGTGACAGCGCCTTACTTTTTATTTTTAATTCAGGAATGCAATAGGAGTTGTTAGAGGAACCAGTGGACCTTTCAAATCCTGATGGTGGACTTCGAAAGGTCATCTGAGGAAAGAGAGACACACGATTAGATCTGCAGAAATCCAAATAACTTGCAAGGAACAAGATTTTTAACTGTTAGCACCACTTACTGTCCATGTTGATTATTACACTTTCTGCAGTAATAATTCCTACAATGTTTGGGTCCCAATCGTATTACATTCATGCAGTATTTCTCATAGTATTTCTCATAGTAAGAATTTAAATTCCAAAGGAAAGATGCAGATGGAGTAGAAAAGACTAAAGTGTTGTACTTCCCACAGGAGTGAAAAGCTTTACAGGCAAATGTGCAACAGTGCGGTGAAAGAAGATAACAGCAAGGGAACAGAAACATAAAAATCCCTTGTCAGTCTGCATAGAAGTCCTGTGTAGGACTTGTAAATATGTTATCTTTGAATTATTGAATTGTATTAGTTTCTTTACCTCCCTTGTGGTTGCAGCCAGCTTTAATCTGTTAAGTAATCAAGCCCCCCACATAGTCCTATTGTTTTCTAGGGAACATTAGATATTATTCATGAAGTGCCCCACAAAGTCCAATTTGGATAACATGAAATAACAGCAAAAAGAGACAACACGAAATAACTGAAATCACAAATTCAGCTTCAAAGATGACATTTGTACAAGACCTGCAAATAAATAACTTCCATGCTAATCCAAATAGCAATTTTTCACTACATAAACTGTATCTGGCCTACAGACTAGGGGTAAGGCTGGATCATGACAGCCAGGGCAGCAGGATATGAGGTGAACCTCGTGAAGGAACCTAGCCTATAGTGATGAACCCACAAGGCATTTTTAGGGGTAGGCCAGTTATTTTTAAGGTGGGCTTACCTCTTCCCCTCCATCACTTGAGATGCTGCAGGGGTTAGTAAAGTTACCCACTCTCCATCCCTTGAGTTTTATGGTTTTGGTTAGCAATAGTAGTAACATATGTTTTAAATAAATAATTTTGCTCAACATCTGTTCAATGTACATATGACAGTTCAGCTGTTTGTTTAATAATGTTTTACTGTCACAACTCTGAGGGTCTTTGGCCCTGACAATGCAGATGGTTTTAATTTGGTGAGTGGAAGCTGTTATGAGTTGGCTGCTGACAGCCTACAGCTTCTGTTCTCTACCTGGGTCTTCTGAGACTCTTGTCTTTATTTGTGTTTGAATTTGTACCAATTGCTTCATAACTGCCTGCATAAAATATTTTGAGATTTGAAGCTTAATAAAACTATGACCAAAATTTCCACCAGTGAGGATGCGAGTGTACCCTTTGTCCATATATAGCAATATTAATGTGTGGGGTCATTAACTGTCTGCTCTGTAAGCTGCCGTGTTAGTTTAATTTTGATGGAAATAGGTAATAATAATGGCTAAAATTGTCATATACTCTGCATATAATAAATGCCAACTATACCATAACCCTTGTGTTGCGCATAATACGTAAATTACTTTTGAAAGTAAATCATGATGGAAATGTCTTTGCAGTTAAACATTTAAAAATGATATGAGCCTTGCCAACCTACCGGTGGCATTGCTTGGCTGTGACCTGCTTTGTGCACACTGACAGTAAACTTTGTCTAAAATGATGTAACCCTTCAGAGATTATTATAAAAGGAAGCTTTCAATTTCAAAGATTTATTGAGACCCAGGAACTGAACATGAGACCTAAAGGAATTTAACCTGGAATTGAGCTGATCATAAATAATGTATTACAAGACTCATGTCCATTCCCACTCATTTACATCTGCAGCCTTATCATGGGTTTTTCTGAAGTTAAATCTAGTCTGTCTATCCCAGTTGATAGATGCTACCTGGACTCTGCAACAAGCAAGATAAATATAACATTTATTTTGTGGAATAGAAATACCCAGGGCTTTTTTTGTGATGGTACGCGCTGGTACGGCGTACCAGAAAATCTCTGACAGTCTTTAATTAATTAATGTTGGGGTTACAAAGAAATGCATTAGGAATAATGAGAAATTAATTAATGTGTACCGGAAAATATTTTTTTTACAAAAAAAGCACTGGAAATACCAATGACCCAGGCATGTAAATAACTACTATTTATTAATGGCTTTATCAGTAACAAACTATCTAAAGGTCAATCGAGTGACTAAGGCCAATACAAAAGTAATATTAATACCATGATTCAGCAGTATATATTGTTTAGGTAAATGTATTTTCCCTTGGTTTAAGACATGGGTAGTATAAGCCCCCCCCAAAAAAAAACCAGAATGATTGTAGTTTTATAGCTATTAAGTGTAGTATTAGGTCAGAATACTGCATCTGCACTTGATCAACTCAAGGGAGTTATTCTCTAAAGTCCGAATTCAACTGTCGAATTCTCAAACATCAGATTCCCATTGCAAATCAGCAACTGCGACAATTTTAAAGTTAAGGCTCTGACAATATTTCCACAGTAAAGTGGCGACTGCGACAATATTCTCATTATTAAACACGCGACTGTTGCAGTCTATTGCCACTGTCCTTAGCACACCTTTACGTGACAATTCGGACTTTAGAGAATAGTCCTCTTCAGTGATGTTGAAGAGGAATCATGAATTAAACAGGACCGTAGCGTGCAGTGGAAAAAAAGAAGATAGGATTTACAGTGCAGGAGGCATCACTAGAGGAAAGACTGTGATTGGTAAGTATTTAATTACCCCTTCAGAATCACCCTTAGATCAACAAGCCTTTAATTTCCCTTTAAAGTCTGAGAGCAGCTACTGTATAAAGGAGATTGAGGCTGGGTTCACACGAGCGTATGATGTGCAGCGAATCATATACTCATGTGAAGAATTGTTAGGATTGAAGGGTGTACTCTTAGGAGAAGTAGGTAGCAGCCGTAATCCTGTAAAGCAACCAGACGCTAGGGCGCGGAATCTCGCCTAGAGCCCCCGCAAGGAGGTTAGGACTTCGCTGCGGAGGGAACCCAGGTCGCAGCCCCTAGGACTGAGTGCCAGAACAAGACCACGGAACTCTTTCTCAGATGAACCAAACAAGCAAGGGAACCAGGCAAGCAGAACTGAAGCAATGGCTGTAGCAAGGCAGGATTCAAATGGCTGTAGCAAGGCAGGATACAAATGGCTGTACTTTTATTGAGGGAACTGACATAGACAAGGAAGGGAACAAGCAAGCCACAAGGTAGGGTAAAACCTATAATCAGGTGCTGGACCTTTCTGACAGGCTCCCTTATATAGCCAGGGAGCCTGTCAGAAGATCGCGCCTGGCGTTTCAAAAAGCGCGCCGCCGTGACGTGCACACTATGACGTCAGTGCGCATGCGCGGTGGCTGCAACCCGGAAGACCCGCGGCGCCGCGATGCCAGACGCTGGAGCGGACCGAGCGGGTAAGTATTGATCCTTACAAGAATAAACAAAAAAGAAAAAAAAATACGCTCCGGACTATTTTTATTTTGTACTTACCAACAACAGTGTGAACGCTCCCTTGGCATTCACAGCACTTCCTGTGTGTTGCATTTTGGGCGCGGCATATATACGCCAGCCAAAATGTGACACACAGTGTTCCGGACACAGCGTATGTGCATCATACACTTGTGTGTCTGGAACTAGGTAAGAATCGTCGGCTTCTATGAAGCCATATTATTTCTTTTACACGAGTGTGAACCCAACCTAAAGGGTTAAAACAATGCAGCCATAGATTACATAGATTTTTCTAGACTAAAACATGGATTTTTTTTTATTTTCTTCACTAAAATATCACATGAACTTATTTTCCTGTAATGTACTGTATATTACTATGGGATTTTCAGTTTTTAAGAGGTACCTTATTTCTTTCTTCATACCTCCATCAACATATTCCCTCCAAAGCAATGGGGCAAAATTGCTAGTATGGCCCCCGCCTAACACTTCCCTACAATTCATTGTTTAGTGTCAAAGTGATAAAGGTTTCTCGGTCCCTCACTGACGATATTAGGCGTCCAAACAATAGTCTGTTTCTTATCAACTTCTCGACACCAGTGAGAACTAACTGAAAGTATAGAGCACTAAAATATTAATGTTTTATAGAGTATAAACCATTCTTTTACAAAGAAAAAGCGAAAGCTGAGTTTACATATGGTTTATAAATGATCTGAAAGTATAATCTATAGGACAGGGTCATTATGTAACGCAGCGTGTGTAACCAGCAGTAAACACATTGTTAGAATATGCTTGTGTTTAACTTTAATTATATTGTTAGGTAGAATGCTATGCACTTTGAATAGCATTTTCTACTCCCAACAATAACAAGTCTATTCATTGCATTGCAATAGCAGGTACATGCTGGCTGGTTGGATATTCTGTGCATAATAGTTGGAATATCCTATTTTTCTCACAGAAAGGAAAAATGTATGCAGCTTTGCAAACAAGTGTGCATTAAACACATAAAAGTTAAATTGTTCAGATTCAAAAGGTGTTTGCCCACGGTTATGCATGTATGGAACATTCCCAGTGTTTGTATTTATTTATGCCTACAAAAACCAATGCTACACAGTGAAAAGACTGTTTAAAATACATTGAGGGATTCTTCCAACTGATTTGTCCACATCTAAAAGGAAATTCAATTTGACCTTACTGAATAATTAAAGAAATAGAACATTTTACATTACATGATATTACATTACAATTTACATTTTTTTTATTACCACTTTATGGTTTGCAAATTACTTTTTTTTTTTCTATTTTGGGGAATTTACTCAAATTTGATAAGCCCGGGTAGTATACTTGACCCAGTATAAGCACAATGGTCACCCTTTTTACAAGCAAAACAGACAGGATAGGTTGGATTTTACCTTTAAAAGGCACCTGAAAGTGTGAAATATGTTAGAGAATATCACACATGATTATCCATCCTGTTATGTTTGAATTTTAATGAAGATGAAATAAAGACGATCAAGTATTTTTAATCTTACTCGGAGTGCTGGTATAGTTTGCAATGTTGCTTAATGTTTTATGGATGTCTGGCACTTGTGCACCTAGCGTTTAGTTTGGTAGGGTGGTGTAGGAATTGTGGAGGATTGGAGCCGCCACTTTCCTGGTTAAGTATTTTTACCTTTAAGCAGAATTCACGTAACATAATTTCAGTTGTTTACTCACAATCCTACTTCCAATAACCTGGGTTCATTCCATAGGCAGCATTAAATACCGGAAACTGAAGCTGTAGTCCAACTCTTCATTCCCTACCTGAGGGCAAGATGTTCACCTAACCCTCTGGGGCTAACACTTCACTCACTCCTGGTGTGACTTTAGACTGTTGATGCCTAAAACACTAGACTGGCACACACTACTACACCCTAATACATGAAATTGATATATAAATCAATCTGTTACACTTACATCATATTTCCAGTATAAATGAGACATATTTCACACTTATATGCACATTTTATTGCACACTTCAACCCCATTTTCTTATCCCACTATTTGCATGTTCTGAGTTTATCAGTCGTTGGTGTTAACAGCTTTTGAGCCAAATAGGAATTACTTGAAAAATTAGTTTAGAAAATTTAGAGTTTAGCCCTTTAAAAATGTTCTTTGATTGAAATTGGTGCATTGCTATGTCTTGCCTGTTAATTGGCTTCTTTGAGTTCATGTCTGGTTCACATTACTGGTAGCTCCTAAAGGTGTGACTTTGCAAGCTACTCCCACATTATGTGAGGGGGAGGGGTTTTATTTGCTTGAAGTTCAGGTGTCATCCCTCTTTCTGCTCCTTTGGAGGTTTTGTGGTGTGAGGCTCTGGTCTCTGACTCAAGACATTAAATTTCCTACTGAATCTCCATTTTATTGGCTGTTGATGTGTTTCAGTTGCATTACTTTAGTCAATAGGTGAATCTCACCATGCCAATTAGCGTCTGGCTAGTATTTATCTATACTACTATATCCATGGCTGTGTTCCATCATTGCAGTTACTGTTAATTTGAAGTTGTCTGGAGCACAGTTAAATGCCAGGTACAGATACATTTACTGTTAGTGTCCATTTATAACTATACCCAATCATATTAAGTAACCTATTGCCCTTTAAATTTGAAAATCAACCCTGGGTAACTCTCAGTAAATAAGAATAACAGTCAATGAGAATAGTAACAGTCAGTAAAACTTAGCTTAGATTGTAATGCTTGAGTAAGAAATCTGTGAAGCTTCTCCTATCACTTGCATTGGTGTTGTTTGAGCTCTGAAACTACATACTAATTTCTGAACCTGCTGTAGCTCTGAAAACTAGTATTAAGTTATAATTTTTGATTAATGTTGGCATTGCCTAGAAGATAATTGACTGACACTTTAAATGACACTTTAAAAAAAAAATCTTAATAATTTCTTAGCAGGGTTCAAGAAATGTGTTACTATAAGTTATTTCAGTAGACAGGGATTATGTTGATGTAAAAGAATAAATATATAATAAATACACCCTGGGTGTGTGACAAAATTAGAAGAAAGAAAAAAAATGTTAAAAAAAAACAAATCAGCATGTAGTATTGCAAAAAAAAAAAATAACCTGGTATTATTGCATCACAGAGTAGACTTTTCAGTACCTGTTATACCAAGATAGATCGGTCTATACAAGCACATTTGCAGTTGTCCGGAGCATTTAATGAATTTAACAGAAAATTACTTTTCAGATCATTCTACGGGAACAACCTTTTCTTTTTTTGCATAGAATGAAAAATGCATGTGTCTTTCTTCAGGGAAAGAGACCATATGCTAACATCAGCGTATTCATTCTAAAAAGTGAAGGTTATTTATAAAATATGACACTAGAATTGGAAAATTCCATTACAGTCTTTTTTTCTTTCCAAGTCTTCCTGTAACATTCTGCAAACCTTAACTTCTTAAACCCTTCTATTTTCGTCATGTCATATGAATAGCTTTTTCCCACTTATTTGACAGGAGCGCATTATACATTTTTTTTTTTTTTTATCCCTTTCGAGCAATATTGGCATTTTAGTAGAGCATAGACATGTTGTGAATTTTACTATTTACAGAAGATTTTCATGAAAAAAAACAAAATACATTAAAAGTACTAGTAAGTAACACCATAGAAAGGCTATGTGGATTAGCATGGCAGTTATTCCTATGCAGTAATGTTATCTGAAAATTGGAATTTCTCATTTTTATTGCGTTTATTGTGTTTTCCCTTTCTCTCTCTCTCTCTGCTTCTTGCAGCCAAATTGGGCTTTCTGGGGCATTTTGTGAAGATGCATTATCTAAAGTTCCACAAGAAACAATAGGACTAGGTGGAGGGTTGTTTACTTCAACCACAGGGAAAATAAAAATTGAAA
>WMED01029097.1:0-10327 GCA_019650415.1 Pipa parva | reverse complement strand
TGGAATTGTTTATTCTGACAGTTTGTCTCCTATCCGTTAGGAAGTCTAGTGTCCAGTTCCGCATGAAAGAGTCAATGCCAAGATGTTCTAGCTTTGAGATAAGTCTAGGTGGCAGAACAGTATTGAATGCAATACTAAAATCGATGAACCGCATCCTAACTTGGGAGTTCTTCTCCTCGAGGTGAGTGAGGACAGTGTGCAGGGATGTGGTGATGGCATCTTTGGTTGATCTGTTTTTCCTGTAAGCAAACTGGAAGGGGTCGATGGTGACAGGTAGAACTGACTTCAAGTGATGTAAAACTAGTCTCTCTAGGCACTTGGCAAATAGAGAGGTTAGGGCAATAGGTCTGTAGGCGTTTAGATCATTAGCAGAGTGGGATTTACGGACAGGGACAATAATGGCTGATTTGAAGATGATTGGGACAGTACCTTGGGTAAGTGACAAGTTGAAGATTTCGATGAGCACACCGGCCAGTTGTGCAGAGCATACTTTTAGTACCCTGCCAGGGACACCATCCAGACCAGCAGCCTTTTTTGTGTCAACCTTATTTAGGCATTCGTACACATCGGTGTACATTAGCACTAAGGGGCGGTCATCCGCCAGGTGTCTGGATTTGAGGGATGACAGTTTATTTAGCTGGTCAAAGCGGGCATAGAAATGGTTAAGCTTGTCGGCTTGGATATCAGAGGAGGGGGATGGGGAAGATGCGTTGTTGTTGGTAAGTTCTTTTATACCCTTCCACATTTGTCTGAGGTCGGAGGAGCTGCAGTGATTCTCTAGTTTTGATTTTGATGGCAGGGTAATTGAAGCTAGAATAATGTGATGACATCATATGTACAACCTCTGTAGCTACATGAAAGAAAGTTTCTGCATCAATGTAGAAGGGGATTCTTTACTGTAAGAGCAGTAAGGTCATGAATTTCTCTGTCCAAGGAAGTTGTCATGGTTGATTCCATTAAAGAATTCAAAAGGGGTCTGGATGTTTCTTTAAATGTAAGAATATTAGATAACTGGAGGCTAGGTCTTGATCCAGGTAATATTTCTGATTGCCATATTTTTTGTTGTTAATATGAGGATAATTGTCTCTCGTCGTCAGGGATATTGAACTTGGCAGGTTGGGAGGAATTGGAGGCAGCAGCCGAACAGACAAGACAACATTTCTGTACCACAGTGGCCTTTACTGTGAGGAAACTCCCAGCATATCTGTCCATTGGTGGTACACTGGAAAACCAGGCAGAAGGAGGAATCATAGTCATAAGTCAAAGCAGAGGTCAGGACAAGTGGCAATCTTGAATACTTGAGGAATCTGAAGAAAAGGTCAAAGAAAAGTGAAATTGAGCAAACAGGCTGAGATCTGGAACACAGAGAAATCTGAATATTACTTTACACTCAGGAACAACAAGAATAATCCTATAATCAGGTGCTGAAGCTAAGAACTGCTTGGCTTATATAAGGACTAGACTGCAGGAATGCAACTATAGCCATAGCATGATGATATAGACCATGATCATCTCGCCTATGTGATCACATTGATGGTGAATGGTGCACAGATGGATGACATTGATTGCGATGGTCACGCATACCCGATGGCGCCAACTGCCGCTGACACCGAACCACCAAGGGTGCCAGACAGACTGGTAAGTACTACACCTGAAACTTATCTCATGGATTTTTTGCCTTCCTCTGGACCAACATTGCAGGATAATGGGCTGACCTGGATGGTCTTGTGTCTTTCTTTAGCCTTATAAACTATGTTACTATGCTCATTATATAAAAAGAAAATTCAAGGTATAATGAAATAGAAATGATCTCTCATCCATGTGTGAGTTAGTTTTCTAAAATTTTGCCAGTTTATTAAAATAAAAAACAATCCTTGTGCAAATCTAGATTTGTGTAGAAAAAAAACACCCCAGTCTTGCATGTTTGAATGACTGTTGCATTGTTGTAATGAGTAAATCCATGGGTGATATTGCACTAGAGAGATATGAGTCATATCACACAGCCAATAGGTTGGGGAGAATGAAGTCATTGTTTAGTAAGAGCTATAGTGCTGTGGGCTAGTTCTATAAAAAGGAAGAGCACAGTAATGCTGGTTTGGGCACAATATAACTGAAGACATTATCTGTGCTTGAAACTGCTCACTTTGTATACAATGTGCAGGAACACACGTGAAAGCGGAGCGAAAATAATGTGAACCAATTTAAACAACTGATTTTTTTTTAATAGTTGCTGTTCAAAGGCTGTTTAGAAAATATAAAATAATATATAAAATAGGTATAGGTTATAATAGGTATTATATCCTAAATGCCCATATTAGAATAGCCTTATATCCTGTGATTATAACACTTTCATTTAGGAAATGAAATAATGGAGATGTACTAGGTGATTATAAGTCTCTGTGGTAAGCACAATGTCCCTAGCCACCACAAACTCATTTAACATAATAAATGAGCTATTAAGATTAATGGAGAATTTGCAAAGCTTTTACATTTGATTTTCTGAATTTCATATTGTCTCGTAGAGATAAGAAAAATAACTTTACACAAAGTTTCAATCACAGCGTGAGTCTCTGCAAATTTTACAAATTAAATTAGTGCAGCTTGAACTGCAAATCAGATTCTTTTCAATTCACTCATATCTACTGTTGATCTTTGGAAAATATTATTCAGAAACCATACCTGCTACAGTTCTGCTTGCCGTTGCCCTGTTTATTACATTTTATTGTAAATATACATGTGTAAATATTTCAAATTTGTGTTTCCGATTTTAACAATGTAGTATAATGCATTTAAATCCTGGGAAATAATCATCCCCGTTGTCTTCCTAGGCAATATATGAAAAACACTAGCCTTTGCATAAGCATTCAATAAAGACAAAACAAAACGATTTATACAATTTCAAACTTATTCACTGTTCTGTAACGATTACCCCTGCACCCAGACACCCTTTAGTGGTTTGTTGCTCAATGCA
Source organism: Pipa parva (assembly GCA_019650415.1). NCBI lineage: Eukaryota > Metazoa > Chordata > Amphibia > Anura > Pipidae > Pipa > Pipa parva. Next base: position 7,356 of record WMED01029097.1, on the reverse strand, counting down.
TTCTATTATTCTATAATACAATTAACTTCTATTGTATCCTTACTGATCTATTTAACTGTTTCACCTTGATCCTCTGTATCAGAAATTGAGACACTCTTAAATGGAACTTAAAAAAGCCTAATTACCCCAACCCAAAAGGTGTTTTAACTTACTTAATTTCAGATATCAGGCAGAACATACAATCCATTTTATGGATCTAGATCCTCCCCTGCCTGTAACCCGGGGCACTGCTCGCTTCTGAGTTTCTGGGTTTCCGCATTTAAGCCTCTTTGGCCATTGACTTGTGAAATAACTTGCCATTGACTTGTGAAATAACTGTACTGCAGGTATTCTCTAGAGTCTCAAACTAGAAAATAAATGATGATGTCACAGTAATTTGTTAAAGGGTAAACTGCGTTATTAGGTGCTGTACCATGAAAGGCTTCAGACCCACTCTCCCTTCTTCATTTAATTAGGATTTAGGGAATTTGTAGTGTTTTATCAATAAGGGATGGGGCCAGGCTTAATTTTTTTTTGCCAGGACAATGGATTTCTGTTTAAACAACTGACTAAAACTGTCATATGAACAATTTCCATTTTTTATTGTATTCATTTACAAGGAAAACGTAGCCACCTGATAAAAAGGAACCAGATTAAATGCATACCATGGTAATGGGTCTAATCAGTTATTTAATGATAAACAAAGATGTTACTGCAGAAATGAGTTCTTGTTGGAGGAAAATTAACTATGACATTTGGATAAAAATATTTGACTATAATGTTACTTTAGCATTAAAAAGGTCACTGGATAATCATTTCTGTGAGGAAAACAGGGATTTTTCTTAAAGGAGTTTCTGATCCACTTTCATGCAGTTTTCTGCTGCTTACTGTGCAGCAGATTGTTTCATTATTGAACAGTACTATTTATCTTTTTTATTAGCATCTAACAACAACAAAAAGTCATTTGACACAAGCAGCACATTGTTGTTTTGTGGCTTGCATTTCTAAGTAAATACTCATGTATATTCTACTATAGTAAACTACTATATTGGTTCAGATGCAAATGTTTTAATTAGCAATATGTGTATTGCAACACACATACATACAGAAGAGCTGATTTAACACAATTTATAAGAACATTCCAAGGAATTTTTCTACAACAGATTCTGTGCAGAATAGAATTTAAATGTACTGTGTTATCTTGCATTATCTTAGCTTATTGGATTAAGCTGCATAGTTAATTGTTGCACAAAGTGATAGGCCATGGTCACATTAGCTGTTTTTCACATTAGGTTTATTAGACTCATTATTGTCTATGGTACAAAACAAACCAGTCTGTGTGGATCTATCCAACAGGAAACAATGGATACTATTTTTCCAGCTCAACTGAAAAACAGCTAGTGTGACCATCTCAGCTACAGTTGGCCTTGACATAGCTTTTGTATATACAGGTAAATGCATCTGTATTTCATTTGAAATTAAACCAATATATAATGTTACAAAGTTGTATTCTTCTTTCTCATATTAGATTATTTTAAAATGAGTCAAATATATCTTTGATTAAAGGGGATGGAAAGTTTGGATAAAACATTATTTCTATTTGATATGTACATTGAATGCCAACTTAAACATTACAATGTAAAAATGATTTTAGGATTAGTAGTACTTGCCTCTTGTTTATACAGTCCTGCTCCCCCTCCCATTCTGTGTACAGACTCTTCCTGTGCAGTGCTGACAAGCCCCACCCTGAGTGACATCACAAGCTATACAGAGAGACAGAATTCCTCCTACCCTTCTCCTATCTAAAAAGCCTGTTTATAGCCCGAGCATGCACAGATAAGACCTGTCCCTTTTGCCTGTGCAGTTGGCAGTGGAGAGAGGGGTTAGGGAGAGGAGAGGGCATGGCTAGCTCCATGCACAAAGCTGTTTACACAGACAAAGCAGCTACAGGGTGATATTGAGCTCTGCTGAGTTAAGAGGTGAGTCAGGAGTTTCTTAATCGATTTATTGCTTGACAGTAGGTAAATAGAGCTTTATTTACATACAGGGTTTACTTAACCTTTAAAGGAGAACTATTTTCCTAGGGGTGATTCCTAAGGGGAGGATGGAAATACAAACTAATAGGACTTTTATGTTTCAGTATTGCCTCTTGCTGTCTGTAAGAAGCCAAACTATTTTTCTCTTTACAGCAATTCAACCCTCTTCAATTCTTGTTTTTGTGGGATTCTGGCTGATTAAACAAGCTCATAAGCAGTTTTTCATCAGAATTCAGCTTGCTTTATGTGAAATCACACAAGGACAGGAAATGAAGAGGATCACATTGCTGTGAAGAGCAGAAGAAATTGGCTTTTTATAGAGAGCAAGAGGCAGCACTGGAGCATAAAAAACTCTCCCACTAGGAATCACCCCTAGGAGAAATGAACTGTAGTTCCTCTTTAAGAGAAGAGACCTATACTTTTGCATATTTGAATCTACGTTTTTGGATTAGGGAATCCACATGCCAATGGAGGTTGACGCTGGTTTTTCTAGGAACACCCAGGGGATATTTACTAAAGTCATTCACTCCGTATCCCTCTTTTTCGATCGTAAAGTTAAAAAAATGTATTGATATCGATCAAAATCAATGTTCTGGGAATAACTCTCTGATTTGATTAAAACAATGTCAAAGCCATGCAATAAAATAAACTTTAATGTAGTGATTGTCTGTTTTACTGCAGCATTATATAATTTAAATGGCAGTGCACTCAGGATATTTATATTTTGTTTTAGTGAGAACAACCTTAATTAGTTGAGGGAGGGGTTATTTAACCTTTAAAAAAATAGTTATGTTCTATGACCTCCTTGGCTGAGGGAGAAAAGGTTTTCTGAAACTTGGCTGTAATAAGATTTCTTATGATCATAATTATGACTCAGTAAATATTTTGGCAGTCCTATGAGTGTGGTGCCTAGATTAATATTTTTGATTATATTTGTATATTTTTTTGTACATATGTAAAATCCTTAATACATTCACTACTCTACAAAAGTAGGCCAGTACCTTCTACTTGCAATTGAGAGCTTCTGCACCCACCATCTTTAATGAGTCTGATACCTTCATAGCACGCTAATGCCTTTAAGTTTGTGCAGCAGACAGATGAGTGTGTCACACCATTTTGACCACACTGCTTGCATTTACATCCACATCCACTCCTTGGATGGATTTCTGCACACACCTTCACTCAGTCTTTCAGAAGATAGGCCCCGCTTACATTAGCAGTAGTACCCGGCCTTAGATGTTCTTCATACAGAAACAATTTTATTCACAGCATACCAAACAGTAGCACACTTGGAACTTATTATACATTGTCCATCTTAAGGACATAGAACATACTTTTGTACATAGTGAACTACCACCCTAAGCCCTGCCACTGAGACCATGCTCTAGGTGCCTGACCTTCCATCAAAGACCCATGGGCCTCACTAAGCCCACTACACTCCTTGTTGAGGAAGCTACCCTTCTGTAGCTAAGGCTAACTATCACTTCTGAAGTGATCTCTTACTGGGATCTGCTAACTTCATAAGCCCCACAGGCACATCCCACCATTCTGTGAATTCCCTGGAGCCAAAGACACATTTTCCTCCAAAACAGAAGCTTATATTAACTCTAAGATTCATCCAACAATATTCACATTTCCTGAATGCAATAAATTAGGTACTACACTAGACTGAATCACTACATAACCATATCACATTATCTCTTAGAACACATATTGCATAAATACTCTTTTACTTAAAACACTTAAGAAAAAAAATACTTGCCGCTTCCATTTTCCTAGAAGTGGTCTAACAAAGTCTCTAGCCAACATTTGCTTCACCTGATCGTTGTGGGCTTTGTCCAGATTTAGGAGCCTAAATCTAAAATAGTAAATGAATTAAATTTCCTAATAGAATGACACAAAAATAATAAAAATCAAAATAGTCTCAGTGAAATTAGTAATGTCAGTAATTAAAATGACATGTAAATTGGTGTTTGTAATGTTTTGTATATTTTATAGTAATGCATTCAATTTAATCTCTTAATGAAGACCACAAGGAAAGAGCTTTACCTAATTTGTAAATCCATTTACATTCACAATGCAGGAGGTGTTTATCCACATCCCCACCTCTCATTCCCAAATGAATAGCTTCGAAACCAACTACTTTTGAGTCATTAGTCTTACTATAATGAGAATTATGCAAATGTCTCCATACACTAAATTCTTTTCATTCTTTATCATCATGTCCATAACATGATAAGATATTTGGATGCTGATCTGGGGACAGTTATTTTATAAGACACACACCACAGCCTTTAATATACAATTAAAAAGATCTAAATGATTATTATTAATCATGTAAACAAAGACATTACATGCTTTCTTGATATCTTTGCTGTACTTGAGACCAACCACCCCAAAATGATGTGCAAATGATTCAAGAGCCGCTGGCCTACAGGGTAACTAACTGAAAAATACAGATAGAGTAGACTTGATTGCAGCATCTGGTGTACAAAGAAACAGATGCTGCATTCAAGCCAGCTATATTTGTATGTGACTAGAAAATGTGTATTTTCTTAACACTCTCTAAAATTCTAGATCTTACATGTTTTTGATACAAAGCATGTTTTTTGATACAAAGCATCCTTAGGGTAATTCACAAATATAGGTACATTTCAATTAAGGGATAATGTTACATTTCTATCATTTTAGTTCAAGAATTAAACTGAGAAAACTAATCTCTTAAATGGCCTTTTCATTAAAAAAAAAATACTTTCAACTCTGCATTGTTCATTTAAGATGGTCAACATATTTTCAATTACTTCTAACCTGGTTATTTCCTACAAGATGTCCCATGTATCTAATACTAATGAGCTTAGTTGTGGCAGTCATGATCCTGTAGAGAAAATACCCAGTTTGTTAACATTATAGAGTGTATTTAAAAAGCATAGATAAAAAGTATCTTATACTGTATCCTATACAGTTTGGAATGATAGAATACTAACTATCCTCATCTACATAATTCTTGTTGTTTTAAAAGCAAAAGTAGACCTTTAAACAAAATCATTGCATTGGTTACATGTGAAGATGCTGATTATCATGGAGAATACATTCTGAACTTTATACGTCCCTAGGGAAATGGGGCACTTCTTGAATACAGTTGAGAGAATCTTCTGATTCCGTGTAAATCTGTGCGGGTAGTGGCATCTGTTCACATTTATTCTCAGTACCGTGGCTGACATCTCTCTTGTTTGTCTGTTTACTGAAAACTCTAATTCCAAACTGCATCTTGCAGATAATTGTGTTCTCTCGCTCCTGCCTGTCAGAGGTTGGGAAGCATTATTTGTCTGCCTTTACAATGTGCTCTTCTGTTACCCTTTCCATTACAATATTCAGAATTAATACAGAATGCAGACAGAAACAATTCTGAAGAAGAATCAGCATGTAAACAACAGTGAAGCTTGTTACTTGAGATGTCATTTTTTTTTCCTATGAAGACTTACTGTGTTTTATTTCTACAATCTCCAACAACGGTGCACTATATCATTTTTTTTCTTAGATTATGTTTTGATAGGTTATATTTTTAAACGAACATTTCATTTTTAAATATTTTGCCATAGAGTATCATTACCCAACAAGTTGAAATAATGTTGATCATAAGGTATTGTGACTAACAACATATTCATCATTTTTACTCTTTCTGAAATACATATGATTTTTTTTTGCAATCAGAATAACAAATACCAACAACTATGAGATATTAATGTTGGCACCAAATCAGCAGAACATGATATGAAAACCTTAAAATTCAAGTAAGACCCCATCCTGCACCTGATCTTCTCCTAAATGCAACAACCTCTAGGAAACTGATAATGCACAACTTTGCATGACATCCCCCATACATAATAACAATAATATCACTGTACACTTCACACATATTACCGCATATAGAAACTGAAAGGAGGAGAATTCCAAAGGAAAGACTTCTCAGTTACCCTCCTCTGTAGACACACATGCCATACTGCATACAGCAGTGCAGTAACCAGCGTTACCAAGCTCATAGAGGTTATTTTATCATTTACTGTATTTATTGTACATGTCTATTTTGGCCAATCATAGGACCTGGCTAGGTAAATGCTAGCTTTAAACAGAGGAAAAGAACTGTTTTCCTATATCTAGTTTCTGTCTTCACTCCTAGCTACTGAATGTCCCGCCTGTCAAAATACTTACATCATACTCTCAGCCTTTAGTTGCATTTAATCAAAAACATGGACTTACCTGGGCAATGTAAGTATCTGATATAAAAGCAAAATAACTTTCTGGTAAATATCATCATGCAATGATTGTGCACCAGTTCCTGTTGGTCCAGTGGATCCACACTCTTACTTCTTTGGATTTAAGTATTCACTAAGTTATTGACAAAAGTCCAAATTGTTGCATAAAGGTGTGAATTCAACAGCTAAAGACAGTCGCAATAGACTGCTACTGCTGCAGTCACAACTTAAATATGGGAATATTGTCATGATTGTGGATTTGCTATGGGAATCTGCTGTTTGAGAATATGACACTCAAATTCTCACTTTAGTCAATAACTCCTGTAGGAAGGTCAGAGGTACCGTCATAGACAGGAGGTATTTATCACTGAGGTGGCTGGCCTCGGTGATATGAAAAACCCATTAAAGTATCGCCAGCAGCAATAAGCTGCTGAGTAGTTTTTTCATGTTTTTGGTAGTCCAGGTCGGGTTTTTCATGGAGCGGCCCAAGAGTCTGGGTGGGACGGCCACTCCAGTACTCCAGCCCAGGTCTTACCAGCCAGATAAAAAGGCAGCTGGTGTAGGAAAACGTGTGTGGCCGGATGTTGCCAGACTGTGAGGCTGTGTAGGCCTGCGGCCCTGCACTAGTAGTCGGAGAGTCTCCCTATTTATGTTGGAGGATTTTTCCTGTCAGGAGAGAGGAGTTATATTTGGCCACTGTGAAGTTATATGCTGAAGTAAAGCTGTATTTTGTTTTGCCCGTTTATGGACTTTAAAAATAAACCTTTTTGTTTTCGTGTGAACTGGATACCTACTTTTGTACCTACCTTTGTGCTGACCCCCTACACTCCCTAAGAGTCAAATAAACACCCTTCGTAGGGGTGGAGTTGGACCCCTCCATGCTCCCTGCTGTTGTTTCAAATGTATTGCTATCCCTGACTACTTTGTCTTCTTTTTCTTCAAGGTTGATTCTGTGCAACTTTTCTATCCCCCTACCCTTATGTGTTGCTGTTTATACAGGCTGCCCTCTGCTTCCTCACCTACCACTTTTGGATGTATAAGGAATGGTCAGGAGGATGAGTATAGGAAGCTGGTCGAGGACTTTGTGG
>WMED01029096.1:0-10328 GCA_019650415.1 Pipa parva | reverse complement strand
TTCTGCTGAGTAAACACTTTAAGTTACATATGCACAACCTCACATGTACAACTATATTGTGACTCTCCTTGTAAACTCACTTTTTCACTGTTTTTTTTTTTTTAATGTAATGAAAAATATCAGCTTTATCCTAGTGATGTCTAGTTGACTTGATACTAACCTGTGGGTTTTTCTTTCATAAATGTGTGTCAGGGGCACTAAACGAATGCTTCGTATTCTTCTCCCAGTTAGGGAATTGTGTATGCCTTGATTATTTTAAGTCTGAGCATTATTTCGTTTGATTTAGGAGTATGAAAAAAATCAAGAAGAACTGATGAAGCATCAGACTAACATAAGTGAGCTGAAAAGGACTTTCTTGGAAACAGCAACAGATACTACAGCTGGGGGCGAATGGGAAAAACGTCTTTCAACATCTCCAGTCCGGCTTGTCACAAGGCAGGAAGAGGCTCCTATGATTGAACCGCTAGTGCCTGAGGAGGTCAGTTATCATTAAGGGGGAATTCACGATAGTGCGAAGTGAGGTGGGGAGTCTTCGCCTCACTTCGCACTGACTGATATGCGCTCGCTGATGTCCGCGTGCAGGACATCAGCGAGCGCATATCAGTCAGTGCGAAGTGAGGCAAAGACTCCCCACCTCACTTCGCACTATTGTGAATTCCCCCCCTAAGTCTTCACATTTATCCATTCAGTTTACAATGGGTACAGACATTATTACTTTGTAAAATGTAATATGTTCTGCGCAAGTTTCTGTAAAAGTTAAAAATATGCTTCTAACTTCCAATAATGTAAACTGCCGGCTCCTTTCTCAACAGACCAAAGAAGAGCGAGAAAAACGAGAACTACTAACGTCGCTTGAGAGGACAAGCTACTCCATGTTAGAAACTCAGGTAAATACTTCCATCTATGTAGCACCCCGTTTTTTCATTGTTTTTCCAGTGTAAGTTTCCATTTTTGTATTATACGTATGTAACCTCAAATATGTCTCCTCTTTAAAAAAAAAAAAAAAAATCGCTGAAGGGGTTTGTAGGTTTAAAACGTAATCCATGTCTTATTATGGTAAGTACGATTCAATACCATTTTTAGCTTTAAAGGGGAAATAAAAATGTCCCTCCAAGATTTTTAGTTCAGTTAAATAGAGGGTATAGTGTTCTACTGTGCTTTGTGCAGAGTATAGGCCGAATATTTTTTAAATAGTCATCTTATTATCTTTGCTGTGCTGGTAGGGGAAGATTTTCACAGCATACTTCCTGCCTGACTCCCCCAGGTGCTCTTTTTTATATATCTGTATATAGTCAAAGTGCTTATAAGAGTACTGTGCAAAACCTTGCAGAGAACCCCTTATATTCACAGAAACAGCTGTGTATGGTTACACCTTTTGACTCCATTCATTCAGCTTAATTATCTGTATGCTGTATCAAAAAGTGTTATACCATGATCATCTTGCTTATGATGCTCCTCTAAATGCATTTCTCTCTTTAGTGTAATGCATCTGATACCTGGATTTTTTTTATTGGTTTTTCTTCCATTAGCCAGGGGACATAGTGAAGAAACTGCGTGAGGCAAGAGCCACCAGCCCTGTGGCTACTTCTCAACAAATCATTATGCAGAAAGCTATTGCATCATCTCCAGAGGTTACTCTTTATTCATTTAATCTAGTTAAAATCCTTCACTTTGAATGTGAAATAGGCCTTCAATCCACTTAGCAAATTGTAAGAGATTAATGTATACTCATTCTTAACTATATGCAAAAGAATATTAGACAGTATCTAAACATTTCCATAGCGAACACAAACTGGATCGCATCAGACACTTGTACAGTTGTATTATCTGTTCAGCTAGAATATCAAATGGGTGTCTTTTGAGCTGTTGTGAACTGCTGTGATGCCAATGTTTACTATTCACAGTAGGTGGATATCTTAAAGCTGGACACTTACACCAAGGATGTTCTTTTTGTAATCCAAAAATGTGTTACATATTTAGGTATTCTAATTTAGCTTTTATATCTCACATATAGGGCACAGAGGATTGGGTTATTATAGACAAAGTACCTGCTAAGGTAGTTGATGGTGAAACAAAAACCATTGTGACTTACAAATTAACAACTGTGAGCAGTGACATGCCGGACGGAACATTGAAATCCAGCCCTTTGGGAGACCAGAGCTTGGAAGCACTGAAAAAAGAAATTAGGTCCAGAGAAGAGGAAAGCAGACAGAAAATGTACACATTAGGAAAATCTTATGACGCAGTATCCGGCAAAGTTGTAACAATGACAAGTAAAGCGAAGGAAGGGGAAAAGGAAAAATTACAGCCATCAACTATTGAAATCATTCAAAAATTAGAAAAAGATATATCAGAAACTGTAAAAACCATTTCTGATACAGGAGAATATGAGATCATGGAGTCTATAAGTGATGACAAGGGAAGAAAAGTTTCTGAAGGGCCACCTGTAAAGAGAAGAATGTCAGAATCCTTGGCAACCATTAAAGAGTCTGATTCTCAGTTGGCTAGTCCTGTAGAAGAAAGCCTGAAAAAAGCAGACATGGAAACAAAGTTTATTGAAAGCGTGACATTTGGAAAAACTGATCATTTTCCAGATTATGAAGTCATTAAAACAGATGTTCCTGCTTGGAAAGATAAGAAGCTATCTGAGTGGAGATACACAAGGGATCAGCCATTTACCATTGCTACTGCTCACTACGTTACTGAAACGTCTGCATCCAAAGTGGTGGTAACAAGTGCCAATGACTATGTGCCCCATTTTGAAGAGTAAACGCATGAATTGCAGACATTTGCCTGCTTCACAATGCCCCTTTTTTCACTTGCTGCTTGGCTTCCTATTAGCAGCCAACTTTGTTTATTTGTTTTATTTTTTATTATTAGCACTGCAACCACAGCAGACACTATGAAGCTTAAATCCCTTAACCGAAAAAAAACCACTGAAATGCATATATTGATAGCTTGCAACATCAATAAATAAGTGCTTAGCTAGCAGTTTTCCTCATCTAACAACCCTGGGCCCTATTCAACAAGTTTTCAAAACTAAAATACAGAAGCTTCTCTGCATGTAGGCTTTTTGTATACAGAATGGTATAGTGTTGGTGCTCTACTTTCATCGGAGGTTTACTTTTTACACAACAAGAATCATTGTTGCTGTTTTTACTGTTGTAAAAAAATTGCTGTTTTACAAATCATTGTATTTAAACCTATTCAGACTGCTGACAGAAAGTATACAGTTTGTCCTCATTGATTTTCAGGATATAATTTTGTCCATTTGCTTTTTATCCTACGGTAACCCTATCAGTAATTATGGGGAAACAAAATTACTCTTATTTTTTTCATCACCAAAGTATGTGTTTGCATATTAATAGCTGATGTTTTTTTTGTTGTATTCACCGGCATCTTTATTAAGTAAAAAAAAAAGTTTAAAAATGATTTTACATAATTTTTTCTTTCATTCAATGAGGACAACTCACGGTGTGTTAGCTTCCCACAGATTGCGCTGCATAGCCAACTCATTTTCTGTCATTGTTTTAGGTTGTTGAATAGGGCCCTCTGCTTTAAAGCTCCGATTACAAGCATACCAGACATGTGTTAATTTTATTATCCTTCCCTTGCTGTATTTCTGACTTTCATGGCTTCTGTCTTTCGTGTAATATTTTATTACAACTAACATATAAATGTCTTGAGCTCTTTTTCCGATTGTCATCCTTGATGGTTTCCGTTCTTTGTCTTCCTTGCTTAACTTAACATCCTTCTTTCCCATGCCCTCCCACCCCAGTTCTTTACCGCCTTCCTTTTTTTTTCTCTTTGCCTCCCAAAAGTGTTTATCTTGATTCCCTCTTCAGCATATTCATATGTCTTTCTGTCGTCTCTATTTGACATTTCATTTCTTTGTCTATTTAGACCAAACAGTCATCTAGTGAAAAAACCATGGATGGTTCAGATATCTACAGTTTATTAGACTCTACAAGAAAGCCATCTGAGTTCTTAGGAGGGGTTACATCTACTACACAAAGCTGGGCTCAGGTGGCTGCTGAATAGTTAACTGATTTTATATATATTATTATTATTTTTTTACAAAAGGGTTTTTCTTTAACAAAGAGGATGGTGAACCAGAATGTTACTGATTAAAACAAATATATTGAAACAAAAAAACATTAATGTCTTCCCTTAATCAATTATGTACACTAGTATCAGATTGTACAGTTTGTATTTACACATTGGGGGAAATGTATCAAGTGGTGTCAACGTAAAAAATAGATGCTAATTACTTTGCGTCCATTTGTTAGCAATTTATCATTCACTTTGCTTCCTCTGTGCACCAGCTGCACTTTTTTTTTTTTTCTTTTGAGAAAATCATTGTTTAAGACCAGGCGCACTTGATTTGTGAAGGTTGGAACGATTTTATAACCCATTATAAGAAGTAAAATGAATGCCTGCCTGAACCGTGGCTTTAGAGAACAGGGTACACGTTTGTGTAAAAAATGTTAGCAGTTCCTATTTTGCGTCCTTTTTTTACACTAATGACAGGTTTATATAAAAAATGTTAGCAGTTCCTATTTTGCGTCCTTTTTTTACACTAATGACAGGTTTATATAAAAAATGTTAGCAATTACCATTTTTGCACAGATATTGCTAACCTTTTGTTAATATTTGGACTCAAACAGAAATTGCTAACATTTTTCCGCAAAAATCGACGTTATCATTAGGCACACTTTTACTGGTAAATAGCTGTTATTTTTAAATGCCTATTTTTACCATTACGAGAAACACCACTTGATACATTTCCCCTATTGTATTTTGTATTTTAAACAAGAGCCCTACAGTAACCACTAAAAAAAGCATTTTGTAAAAAGTGCTATTGTCAGCAGAGCAGACAGCACCCATAGCAGTTATAGAGCTATGTTAACAATGTAAAGGAGAACTAAAGCCAAAAAATAAAAAAAAGACTGTTAAAATACTTACCTTATACTGAGCCGATTGATGACAGTCACAGCATGATCTGTGCTGTAGTTAGCTGGCTCCGATTGCTTCTTCACAACGCTGGCTGACTGAGAAGCCAGCATGAAGCTCCTCCTACCATGTTTCACCTCAGGTGAAAAATGAGTTAAACATCATCACATTCATTGCGGGGGGCAATGAGAACACTCCTCGCAATGAGCATGATGATGTTTGAAGCCGGTGAAACACCTGGCAGGGGCTTTGCGCTGGCTTCTCAGTCAGCCAGCGCTGCAAAGGAAGCTTCAAGGGAAGCATCGGGTGCTGGCTAATTACAGCACAGCTCATGTTTCATGAAATTCCAGTTGAACTTTGGATAAACATGTAATTCACAAATAATTAAATCAAATTTTTAGGAAATTATGTTATGGATAGTGCAGACTTTGACCTATTACACCTGCTTCCATACAATCTGATCATATTGGCTTATATGGTACTCAGATATGGGCTATTCCATCTATTTTGTGCCTTACAAAAACAGAGAGAGATGAGAATATTTTCATATTTGGTTTTATATACTTTTCATAAATAATTGCTATTGCTGTTTATCAGTCAGATTTTTCAGTTCAATTTTAAACATTGTGCAGTGTTTCTAACGGTTACAGAATAATTCATTACAGTGTAGAATTAGCATTTGCATTTTAAAATATATTTAATTTACCATTAAAGCTTTAAAATACAGAATGAATGAAAAATAAACACATTCAGCCACTCTGATGCAATACATTTCAAGAGACAGGTTTACTGTAAGTTTAAATAAATGAACTATAATGGTTCACCTTTAGACCTGGTTCATTAATGAAGTGAAATAGATAATTATTAAGAGATCTGTACAGCTTAAATTTTGTTCCACATTATACTATCCAAATAATATTTATTATATTATCCACTGTAGTGGACAGTACATCATGTTGCTTAGTATAAACACTGATGTACTTCTAAGATTAGGTATTATGTTTCTCTTTTTCCATTGTAAACTTGATTTTAAAAGCATTACTAAAAATTTTATTTCTTTTTAAAATGGTTAGTGCATCATCTCTCCTTAATTATATTTTCAAAATAACTTTTAAAATAGTGTGAAAGCAACCATATAATTATATAGAAGAAGGAGCTATGTTAAATAAGGATACCACCAATTGGGGTGGCATGCAGCTTACCGAAGATAAAATCAAAATACTATACACAAGAAAAAGTGAAAATTCTGACCACTGCACACTCCACATAACAGTGGAAGAAAGAAAATACACAATATGAATGTACAAAACATACACATATATAGATATTATTCAGTAGAATATTGGAATAGACATGTTGTCAAACGTACATAAAAATAACCATAAAATGAAATAGATGCATTCATATACATATCATTGTTCATGGAGGGTGAAAAAAGAAAAACAGTCACTGATTGCGTTCAGAATCTCAACATGTTGCTATGTCAAAAAACATAAGTTCCAGACATAATCCACCTAGTATATCATTAACATTCAACCATTAAAGGGAACAAAGAATAAAATATACTTCACACATAATCTTCACATCAAATAATGAGTTATGAGTACTGTGACCTCTGAGTTGCACTCATCCAACCGCACTTCATACCAGCTTAGTAACCATTGGTATCCAAGCTATATACAGCCAGTTGACAAGTAGGATTGGGTTGCCAAAGTTGACTTCAAACAAATATGTCATCACAGATCAGCTGCACAGACATATGTGCTGCTGCATGACTCTCCTCTCACATGTTTCTCTTGACTTGTTTATTTGCAGTGTGCTTTGGTCAGGAATTGAAAGTGCAGGAAGACTTACCGTTTTTTACCCTGTATAGTGTTTTGAATTTTAAAACAACCATTAAGCACCTTAAAAAATAAATAGGAGTTCTACATCTGCCAAACCAATTCTAAATTCAGTAGACAGTCTTGCTAGGCAGCTAAATCTGAATAATTGAAATGTTAACAGATATGGTGTACCTTTTTTATTCTTATATACTTTTATATATCTTTTTTCTTCACCTTCATTTGTTTATCACGCAGCAAATGAACTACCTTCAGAAATGTTCTTTCAATCTAGATTGAACCTAAGACTGCTTTTCTTGTTGCAACTAACTTAATTCCTCAATTTTTCTTTCACTGTTAATTTTTTCAGGGGCAAACAGCTTGTACAATGAGTAACAAAACCTGAACATAATAAGACCTCTGTTAAAATGATTGCAAAAACACACATTACAGTTTAGTCTGTTTTAAGCATCCGACAGTACCACATTATAAGAAACACAAAACCTCTTACTGTATTATTAAAACATGAAATTATAATATTTTGAAAAGTAAAAAAAAAACTCTGATGTTATTAGTATTGTATAGAAAAAGGGGTGGGGTTGTCCCTCTGGCTGTCCAGTTTGGCATAAGACACTCTACGATACAAATTGGAAGTTATAAGTATTACCTACTTGTAACAGAACACGAGCAAAAAAAGAACATGAAATTATTAAATTTAAGCTGAAAATGTGAACCATTCCTTAAAATGCACATGTATACAATGAAATGGTTAAATACAGTCAACCATGTTTAGAAAAAGTTCTGTCAATGTTATTCACAAAGACTTACCAATGGAACTGTTCTGTTCAAATATTTCATTACCTTTAATTGGAGTGATGACTGAGATTTATTAATACCTGTTACTTTCACCCACAGAAAACGGAGTCTAAAACTGAATGGGATTCCAGTTCCAAAGGAGAACAGGTTGATGAGCAGAAAATGAAAGAAAAGGTTGTGCAGGGCATGGTCAATTTGGAGGAGAGCCAAGTGGGGAGTATGCATGTAAGCGGGGATGCTTCTGAGCTGGCAGTCACAATCATTGCTTCTAGCTTAAATGGGGGCTCTACTCTAACAAAGGAGCCTGATGAAGATGTTGACGCTTCTGCTTATTATGCACAAGATGAGCAGCATGGCTCAATGGTTCATGGCTTTGAGTCTTTGGATATCAAATCTTATGAGGAGGTAACTAGTTAATACTAATTCAGTCTGTTAAACTATTCAGATCTATTCCACCACCAAAATAGGAGATGGCTAAGCCATACTGTGGTTTAAATTCTGTATATTATATAAGGTTCTTAAAAGGTGGTGTGCACATTTGGATGTAGTCCGTGGAATATTACTGGAATCATTATTACGAGGCACAACATATCAGTGCTCTGTAGGGGGTAATCTGGCTTGACGTTCCCCCAACTGTTATTTTAGTCTTGCCCAAGAATTTCATACAATTTTTATGGGAGATTCTAATTTGAAAAAGATGGCCCTGCTTAATGAAAGACATTGAGCAGCACTTTGTTTCTTTGCCTCCATACCTTAAATATTAAAAATTATATCTAAATGTTTTCTCTATTCTAAATAATGAACTTGAAAAAGAAAATATGTATTCCTTACAACTACATGGAGTGTAATATTTTCTGAGTACGTACTGATTAAATCATTGCAAATCAGGAGCTGTGCAGTGTCGTCAGTGAAAGGTTATCCATGCTGTCTCTTGGCATTGCACTTCACAAGGGTTCCTTGTCATCAAATCATCTTTGATCTTGGTTTGCTCTTCATTTTTTTTATTTGCCGCCCACAGTTTGCTCCATTGTGTACAAGGTGTATTCACTTTTGTTTGCAATGAATGTATAATACATGATAGCCAATATGCTATAATTAGGCTTAATCAACCATGTTATTGTATTTAACTTTCATTCATCTTTGGCAGTAAAGCACAAGTAACAGGACACTGATTACTGAATGCTCAAATTTGCATTAATGCTCTGACTAGAAACATGATTGCAGAGGTTAAGAATACTTTTGTTTCCAAAAATATAACCTGGCCTCCTATAATTTCTATGTTCTTAATGTTATTTAATTTGTAATTTTCTTTTTATGAAGCATGCTTTACAGTCAACATTTTAGGATTTGTTAACTTCTGGCAATTCCTACAATATATCCACATTCAATGTATAATAAATGATGCACAGAAATAAGGTTTCCATAAGCACAATGAATTGTACCCTCCTAATTTGTTTATTTAAAATCTTTCAAACATCTGTGTTCCGTGTAAATTAATCTGGCCATACACATTTCATTTAATCAGTTTAACAACAATTGATCAGTGCAATTATCTATAAATAATTGATCTAAAATGATGGACATTTATGGGTATTCCAAAGTTTCATATTCAGCAAGATTGATAGGATAAACTTGATAGATCTTTTCTTTTAAATACCTTTATTGCTCAAAACCCTGATTGCTTTAAGCAATTGGTTGCCTACACTGTAAATTATTCTTGCCATGTGCTGGCTTCTGGCAGAGGAAAAATGATTAAACTATTGTTGAACAGATGGATAGACAGACAGACAGACATATGTATGGCCCGTCATAGTTGCATCATTTCAATAGATCTTACTACTCATGCATCCGATTGTTTCTTTTTGAAAGAAAAATATGTAAATTACATGTGTATATATAGTAACATAGCTATGAAAAAAGGTCCATGTCCATCATGTACAACCCTTCTGATAAAAGATACTGAGATTACAATTGATCCAGTGGAAAATAAGGACATCAGACTTACCTCTGGATCAGTTTCATCACAAATGAAGTACAATTAATACCCTTCTATTTTATGATTTGCCAGTTATGCATCCAACCCCTTCTTAAAATAATGAACTGTATCTGGCAGAACAACATCTGTAAGCGAGCGAGCGAGCAGCCAGGCAGAAGTGCTCAGTAGTAAAGCACAAAGGAATTGAGCAATACTTGTCTTTTCATTATCTTCCATAACGAGCATAATCACTGTTTTAAGGTCCAAAATCTCAGACCTCATCTTATTTCTATTGACATACTTAAAAGTCTGTTATGGAAAAAAAAAGTTTTATACTGTTCCCCCAAATATGCATTTAACTAATATTCAATTAAAAAATATGCACCATTTTAATAAATGAGTGTATGTTGCAGGCTTCATGATCAATTCCTCTAACTTGTCTGTTATCACTTTGTGGCTATGGACTGAAGTGTCATGTCTCCCTGATGTGATCCTGATTAGGTCTGCATTAAAAAGTAAAAATAATCTACCCTTTAAAATAATGTTGGGTTAGGCTTTGCTTTCTCTGACAACAACCTCCTCGCTCACTGCGATTTAGCTAGGTTTATTTACAACACAGGTTGCTCTCTTGATATTTTCTAAATGCCTCTATAATCTTGGGCGGGCTAGTTATACTTACCGATTCCTTTACTCCTTCAATGCACAGGTGTGGACTCGAGTCAGACTCGAGTCATAAATTTGATGACTTTAGACTTGACTTGACA
>WMED01029095.1:0-10328 GCA_019650415.1 Pipa parva | reverse complement strand
GCCCTCATTGTGCGGGGGCCCTGGGCAGTTGCCCACTTTGCCCCCCTAACGCCGGCTCTGACGACATGAAGCATCCGGGCGCATGTTCCTCTCTATAAAACACTAGTGTGACTTTGTACGTGCAACAGTCATTACTCTCAATGGTATTTTTTTTTATAGCAGAAATGACATGCACCTATACGCCAGTGTGACCCTGGCCTTACTGTGCATTGGAAATGAGTGAATAAGACGAATGGGTTTGTTTACATAAACAATTGTTTCTGGAATGTGTCGGTGACTGTCATTGTCACCTTTGACACTCTTTGAACTGCGCTTAGCATAAGCCGCTGCCTTGCTCTACCCCGCCTGATTTTGCTTGCCTTCTCTGCTCGCTGCAGTTTCACTCTTGCTAATTAAACAACACGATGACCCGGTGTTTTGATTTGTCCCTACATGGGGTTCTTTTTGTTTTTTTTTCAGACCCAGTTGTGACCCATAGATAAGGCGTCCGCTGAGCAATAGACCAAATCCTGTTTAGCATCTGAAGGAAATGGCTCCTTTTGTTTTCTGTAGGAAGCGTCGAGGGGCTTAATGGAGCTGCTCAGATCTCCCACCATCCCTTACAAATAATACTAATAATAATCTGTGTAACTGCTGTTTCCGAATAGCGTTGTTTGAACTCTTGTCCCTCGGATAAAAAGGCTCCCTTAGCGTAAACATTGCGATAATTATTATTCTAAACTCAGATTCCTCCCCCCCCCCCCCCCCCCCCCCCCCCCCCCACCACCCCAACACAAAATCGACCCTACGGTCACCTCGGCTGTTTCTGCTTGATGGTTCTCAAAGTGTCTATCTGGCCATCTTATCAGCAAGGCAGGAGTTCATATATTGTAAGGGAGGAGGGTCAGATGGCGGTCAGTCTCCAGCACTGGGTCAGGCACCTGTAAATAAGGCGCTTCACATTATCAAACAGCCGGGTCCCTAGACTTTTCCAGGAAGTGCTGAACTTTCTCAGGAAGGTTACTAAGGAAAAAAGGAGAGTGACGAGAGGGTCAGGCTCGGGTTAATGAAGCACTGCTTGCTGAACTTGGGATGCTGGGAAGTTAGGGAAAGCAAGCCTGTCCAGTAGCAGGTGTATGCAGACGCCTCTCTCACTATTACTAGAATGCACGCACACACTCACACACACGTGTTGCAGTATTTGGTGATACCTTTTTTATTGGACTAACAGTCTACATCTGCCATAGGATATTAGATAAGACAGCACTAAAAGCCGTTGTTCTGGGGACCCAGCACAGGGTGGTCGTGCTCGCAATTAAGTGTAGAGTTATAGTTCGGTTGAGGATAGCATCAAAGCATAGTGCTGTAAGGGAGCTGATTCACCCCAGTCCCTGCAAGCAGGAATGGGGAACCATATATGGTTATTTAACCCTTTCTGGTCTCTGCTGCTTTTATGCCACCTTGCGGCTGCTGTCCAATTTGCTGTTTCTGATAAGAGATTGGTGCATTCTTCATTACCTCCCTGATAGCTTCAACCTTTCCCCCATACTGCGCTGCTCCCTTTCCCATACTGCGCTGCTCCCTTTCCCATACTGCGCTGCTCCCTTTCCCATACTGCGCTGCTCCCTTTCCCATACTGCGCTGCTCCCTTTCCCATACTGCCCCGTTCCCTTTCCCATACTGCCCCGCTCCCTTTCCCATACTGCGCCGCTCCCTTTCCCATACTGCGCCGCTTCCTTTCCCATACTGCCCTGCTCCTTTTCCCTTTCCCATATTGTGCTTCCCCATCCCCATTCACATATCATGTAGGCCCCTCTCCCCTTTTCTCCATACTGTTGCCTCCATTCCTCCATCCTTATCTCAGAGATAAATAAGCAGACATTGGTTATTTGATGCTGTATGGTGGCACAACACCCTGAACGATTGCCTATCTTGCCTACCCTTTATCTCGGCCTCTGATTGGCAACCTAAATGTCAAATGCCTTACACTTAATGTAAGTCTGAATTGCGCTTGGACGCACTGTGTGGGGCAGTTTGAAGACCCCTAAACCCTACGGCTCTAGAAATGCAGTAAAATGACAGAATTTGCATGATACTATTGCACATTTTCAGGAGGCAATTTTGCAGTCACAGAGGTGACTAGTCCTGAAAAGGTGGAATGGTAAAACATTCCAGCAAGTGCATGGAGCCTTTAAACTGTGAAATTCCATTTCCCAGCATGCTCACATTCCCAGGTAAGGGAAAGTAAAGGTTAGGAGAAGTTTTGCTGCACTAGACAGATTCATAGTGATTCATAGCACATAGCACACAAAGAAATGATGTCCTCCTCTCCCCACTCGTAAATCACTTTAATCCCTTCCCTTTGCCATACAGTTGACCTGTGACTGGGTTACAGTGTTCTCTACTCTGCTTCAGGTTATCTCATTCACACTGATAGCTGTGAGAAAGGCCAACCTCATTGTATCTTCCAATCTCCTGCCCCTGCTGCTACTGTTAGATAGTTGCAAACACAGCAGGCACATTAGTGAGACACTTTGTGCTTGTGTTTGATAAGGACACAGGGAAAGAAAACAAATAAAACAATAAAGAGTTAGAAGCGTACCCTATGATAACCAGCTCCTAAGTGAGTGATCATGGGCCTTAGGTCATAGCATGTACTTGTCATCTTGTGCTCTGTAACTGTTACTGTATCCCAGCAGGAGACTGGCAAGAGTTTCTGCTATTACAAACAGGTCAGGCTGCGCTGGGATGAGTTAGTAGTACAGAGGGATTATCCACTGCAAGAATGTGCTGTATTTAATCCATGAACTTGATGGGGAGGTTTAAATCACTGTTTTTCTTTCTGTTTTCTTTCTTAACCATAGTTGAAACCTGTGATATAAAAAACATGATACTTTTTTTTTTAACAAATGTTGTATGTGTTGTGGTAGAACAAATACTTTTTTTAGGATAAATGTTTAAGCAAGAAAGTGTTTTAGGTTTTACTTTCCCCTTAAATTGGTCAATGACGCAAGTTATTAGAGAAAAGTATTAATGCTAATAAGCAATGGGATGGAGCTGGGGTTTGTTTATTTATTGCATAGAAGATGACTGAAACTGGCAAGAGGAAAAAGCAACACAAATCAGGAAATTAGTGTCAGAGATTTACTTTAAGTAGTGTTAGGGAATAACCGATTTGCCAATCCAAGATGGAGTTACTTGCGCTTTAAATCATAACTGAATTTATTCCCTCTGGGGATTTTCCAAGAGCTCGCTCTCGTCTTCCTTCTTCAGGCCAAATATTGATCACTTACCGGAACAGACTAGACCGCCATGTTATGTCGTCTGATCCTGTCATAAATTCACTTTTCACTTGAAAGCTTTGCTTTTCCCATAAATACCGACTTTATATTTTATGGCTAAGTCAGATCAATACGCTCTGTCTCCATATCAGCTAGGGGATATGAACCTTTCCTGAGCACCTTACATCATACTAAACTGACTGCTTGTTGCTAGAATTAGCAAAACCTGAAATGAAATTTGCGGAGTTAAATGTGGAGATCTACAGGTTAGGACAATAATTTTTAGCCATTTCTACTCAACTTAAAGGGGACATAGGCGGTTATTGACTAAAGTTCGAATTTTCACATTAGGCTAGGTTCACATGAGCGTATTATGCTCAGCGCATAATACGCTAGTGTGAAGAAAAAAAATACGCTGAGCGTATTCTTCTACTGTACTTACCAACGTCAGTGTGAATGCTCCCTTGGTGTTCACATCACTTCCTGTGTGTCGCATTTTGGGCGCAGCATATAGTACGCCGTCCAAAATGCAACACACAGATTTCCGCACACAGCGTATGCGCATCATACGTCGGTGTGTCCGGAACTAGGTAAATACTATCGGCTTGCACTGAGCCATATATATTTTTTTTTTGCAGCGCATCATACGCTCGTGTGAACCTAGCCTAAAGTTGTGAATTCGCCAGCTAATGACGGTCGCAATAGACTGCTACTGTTATTATGGGAATGTTGTCGCAGTCGTGATTTTACTATGGGAAAATTGTCACGGTTAAAACAATTTTAAAGTCATGGTCACGGATTTGCTTTGGTCAATAACCACAATAGACTCAATAACATTTGTTTTGATATTTCATCATTTATACTCAGACAAACATTTAACTATTAGATTGTGCATTTTTTATATTTGATTTTCTTCTATCTCATCTTGAATGATTGCTCTGCTGCTGTTGTCATTGAGTAACGTCCACTCTGGCTGAAGTTGTGCTTTCATTTAAAGATTTTTACAGCCGTTGCAACCTGCCCTGTGAGGTAGAAGCAAACTATCAAGTATTTAAGGAAATACTGTGCTTGCTTAATGGAAAGAGATGCAATTATTTCCTCGTTTAATTCCAAGGTAGTAGATGGCAGCTTAATAAAAATAGCAACTGTAAATTAACATGATTATTTTTTGGGATAAATGTTAAAAGAACTGAAAATATCATAAAATTTTACTTAACCTTAAATGAATCATTTACACAGTGTTCTCCTTCTGACATTTAAGACACTTCTCTCTGTTGCGCCTCCCTACATTTCCTCTCTCGTATGCCTGTACATTCCTCGTCGTCAACTGCACTCCCCCAAAAGCAACCAGATTTGTGTGCCACAAACCAATACTGCCCGTTATCTTCTTAAACCCTTTTCTCTCTCTGCCCCTGACACACATTCTCTCCACATTTTTAAATCTAAACTGAATCCTACCTTTTGGAGCACTAGCACTGATATTTATCACTGATTTTTATGTATATATTTTATTTCATCCTTAGCTATTTATGTTTAATATTTATATTTATTTATGGACTTGTGTTTCAACACATTGTCACAGCTCTTATTATCCGTCTGTGTATGTACATCTTCCATTTAGATTGTAAGCTCTATGGGACAGGAACCTCCAACCTCTTGTGTCAACCTCCACATAGGACTTCAAGTGATGTATCTTTGTGATCTTATACTGTATTGTTTAATGCAATTTCCCATTTCTGTATTTTATTTTTATTCTAAATTGTACAGCGCTGCATATGTGTGTGGCACTTTATAAATTACACATACATACATTAAACTCCTATGGCAGCGGTCGGCAAACCGCAGCTCGCGAGCCGCATTTGGCCCTTTAGCTGCGGTGTGTGGCTCCAAGCGATCTGCCCGCCCACGGCCTTTGAACGTCTCTTGTGATGGAACATCAAAGGTCATGTGATCGCGAGCGTACTTGCTCCTCTCCCTTTGCGGCTCCCGGAGGAATTTGCAAAGGTGGAGGAGGGAGAGAAATGGCTCCCTCCTTTACTTAGATTGCCGACCCCTGTCCTATGGCAATGATGGATGAGGAAATTTTACATTGGCATGAAAATTGATTCCAATGGTGACTGTGTCAAAACAACATAGCAGCTTTATGTACAGCAGTAACTATAAATAACTGAGGTTTTGTGCGGTGGGCAGATGTGCAGAGGTTAATACAAAGCTTCCATTTAGGACACTCTTACATTTGTTCGAAAAAACAATGCACAAAGTGATGTGTATTCACTGCTTACCCTTGTTTTCCATTAGGTTCATGCCTGAATTTAGTTGTCCTTTAATGGAATTGAATGATCTTCAGACCAGGATAACTCACTGCGATGAGCTTTGATCTTGTTTCAGGGTTCCAAGGAGATCTTTGAGAATTACTACAGAAAGCAGAGAAGAAAGCAAGCCAGGCTGGTATTACAACCACCGTCCAACATGGTAAATCTTTTTTTCTTCTACTCACTTATTCTCCTGTATTACTAAGATTGCTCCTCCAACCCTACTGTTTAATGTAAAAGAGACAGTATGGGGCGACCTGTGTCAGTGGTTCCTGGCAGTAGGTGCCCTAAGTGTGTTTTGAGAGTGTTCCCTACCCAGATAACCACCAGCAGTCTTTCATTGGATACAGAAGCCATCCACCCGGGGCTACAGCATCCAGAGAAATTGTGAATTACCTTGGGTGTCCAGGCAGTACTTGCCCAGCAGTTGGTCCACCATCGTCTTCTATGTCATTTCACCACTTCTATACCGAAGTATAGTAGTGAAGAGTGGCTGTGAAGACTTTGATCACCTTAGATTGGTGTTCTTGCCCATCAGATAGTCATAGGCAGCTCAGTCAGTGATTGTATGGGCTCTGAAGCCACTCCATCATCTGGCTGTATTATAATCCAGTTTTGCCTATCTTATATATGGATTGCTAGGATTTCACTCTACAGAGGAAATACTGAATCATTTAGTTTATGCTGAAAGTAAGGGTTAGCAGGAATACAAAATGTAGTACTCAAACTAAAATATTTTCTCTCTTCCAGCATGAGACATTAGATGGCTACAGGAAGTACTTCTACCAGATTGTAGGGTGAGTTCTTGCCTTGGGTTTAGAGAAGTGCAAAATGCTGGGAGCTTGAACCTCATCATAGTTTTGTCTCACTGCAGAAGATGCTGTGTACAGGACAATTGTTACTATTTTTTTAAAAATGTTTTTAGCTATATTAAAATAACATCTAGTTGTGACTTCATTATGGGAATATCGTTATGGTCACAACTTTAACTATGGGAATATTGTCGCGGTCACGGATTTACTATGGGAATCCACTGTTTTGAGAATTTGACAGTCGAATTCTGACTTTAGTCAATAACCCCCAAATAGGTCTGCTGTTTGACAGAATTGGCTAGTAAAAGAGGCAGTCTTTATGATCAAGGTTCATAACATATGTTTATTTACACTGAAGTCCCTTTAATCTCTGCTGAGTCCATTTGTTAACATTTAATTGAACTTTTTATTATGTCAGTCGAATCAGCTGCCAGCTTACTGAACATTCTAATCAGAGCAACCAATGATAAATTGCAATACGAAAAGGTTATTGTTGTGCCTTATTAAAAGATATTTCCCAAATTGTATGCACAAGCTTCAATGGTTCGCTTTTCTTTTCTCAGCTTTTTTGTGGTGGAGGATCACATCTTACACACGACTTTCGGGCTGGTCAACAAAGCCTACATAGATGAACTGTGGGAGCTGGCTTTGTCAAAAACCATGGCTGCCCTGAGGACTCATTCAGTAAGTGAAGCATCAAAGAGGTAGCTGTAATTTCTAGTTCGGCAGCAGCTGGAGATCCTTGTGCAGCAGAGACATATTGATATGCACTGTGTAAAATCTGTACACTTTCAGAATATTTGTGTTTATACGTTACAATCTCAAACACTGTAGCAATATGACTTGGCCTATTTATTATAGATAAAAGCATTATTTTTCTGTGCAGAGCACTTTACATGACCATTCATATCTTAGTCAACGATCTTGTAAAGCTATTTAAATTTGGACCAGTAGGTCTGTGTCACTTTTTCTGACATGTGGTTCAGGGCTTAATAAATGTAGGTGTAAAATCATATATTTACCATTATACTGTGTGTGATTATCATAAACCAGTAACTACTCTCAGAGGCAGTAGTGAAATTTTATACATTTATTATAAGTACAGTGTTAGATATAAAATACAAAATAAAACAACAATTAGCTAATCTGAATAAGACAGCTACAGTTGCAAAAATTTAAGTATATGCTTATATCTGTGTGTGTGTGTGTGTGATATGTATGTGTGAGTGTGTGTAAGTATGAGAGCAAGCAAGAGAGAGAGAGAGAGAGAGATAGAAAGTAAAACATTTATAGCCAGTAACAAAAACCCTCTCTTTACCAATATGGTCAGTACCAGAGAAGTTACACACCCCTGTCCCAATCTTTACTGTGATTTGACTCCTCTGACTTTCTAAGGTTTTTGTGTGACAGCACCATATGCTTACTGATTAACCCTTTCATTACTGGGTAGTATGAGGATTACATCACATTATACATATGCATATAGAATATTTTACAGTAGGCCTCAGGATAGGACTTTTACATGTGTGTGATTGTGTGTGTTACCGTCACAACTATTTTCTGCATAGTTTAAGTTTGCAGTGCTTTGCTTACTAATAATTCAGCTTATCTACAGTTTGCAAAATAATTGATTGATTTTCTCTGTTCTTGGTTTTCTTTGTAGTCCTACTGCTCTGATCCCAATCTGGTATTAGATCTGAAGAACCTCATAGTCCATTTTGCTGACACCCTTCAGGTAGGATCCTTCAGGAATACTCATGTAGTTTTTTTTCCATTCTGAACTGCATGGATTTTCCTCGTTGCTTACCCCCTTCCCAAATATTTGTTATTCATCACAATCTTTTTTTTTCTTCCCTACGCTCTTAATGCAGGGTTATGGATTCCCGGTGAACCAACTCTTCGACATGCTGCTAGAAATCCGAGACCAATACAGTGAGATCTTACTGAAGAAATGGGCGTTGCTCTTCAGGTGAGCGGATCTGCCAGTCACTTATGCAAGGGAGCCTTTTCATGCAGTTGTTACGGCGCAACCAAAACCCATTTCATATGGGAGGTGATAGTTTTACAACATCTTTTATTACCTTGTTGTAATCCAGCATTGGTTGGAGCCCGCATTCTAAGGTGAGGGTCACACTAGCGTTTATAAGCTTCGCAAGAAACCATTGTACTTACCGGTATGTGTCACACTCATGAGAACATGTGCCGGAACGCTTCATTTTGCATTTAGATATGCATAGGGATGAGAACAATGTGACGTTATAGTAGCAGTAGGAAAGCGGAAGTAGTGGTCACACAGGGAAGAAAGCATTGCGTAAGTACCTATAGATTTTATATAAAGTGTGTCCTGAAAATATGCCAGTGTACATGTACCAGCGTATTTTCGGGAGCGCATCTGAACACTAGTGTGTCCCTAGCCTGAGGATCACTGATTTAGTGATCTTAGAACATACTTTTTATGTTTTTTTTCATATCTATACAGTCCCTTTAGCAAATAAGATTATGTAAACTGACCTGGTCAGTTTAATAGTGCAGTTTAACAGAGCAGTGCATTATTCCAAACTGGTAGTTATACTCATATCACGCAAAGCTCCAAGGTCAATGATCAGAAATGTTCAAGCGTTTCTAAATAATTTACCAATTGGGGTTGTTGACTTTTGAACATTATCACCCATACACCAGAATATTTCTGGATAATCCATTCAAAAGCACTTGTATCAATCAAATTGCTAATTTTAGAGCAAACTGATCCATGCACGATCGCAATTTCCTTTAGCTAGTAGATCGTTAGCATAGGAACTATATGCATTTCTATTTTGTGTGATAGTTCTTTGTATTGTTCAGAAATATATTAGATGCCGATAACTACAGCCCAATCCCAGTGAGTGACGAGGACATGTACAGAAAGATAGCAGGACAGTTTCCCTTCCAGGATGCTGAATTGGAGAAGGTAAGGTTTGAGCTCACTGTCGATGGTTTTAGTGCACGGTTAATCAGATGCGCAAAAGGTGTTCTTCCAACCTGTTTCTATCCTCATTAGTGGTAAAGTCAAACTTGTAAACATTTTATTCCTCTCTCTGGTGAGAACAACAGGTGAGTTAAAGGAGGGAGGTAGGGGAGAGAGGGGGTTATTCTTATGGGGGAGGGTGAAAATACGACAGGGGTTTTAGGCTCTAAAGTTGACTCCTACCCTCTATAGCAAGTCTCTTTCTTCTGCTCTGCACACCACTGCAATGCTCTTCATTTCCAGTGTGACTTCAGTGAGTTCAGCAAGCGCCGTAGCAGTTTTACATTAGAATTCTGCTACTATGCTTGCTCTATTCTCAGAAACACTCAGAATCAGAAAGTGAAGAGGATTGCAGTGAAAGAGATCAGATTCATATACAGAGCAGGAGGCGGAACTAGATCAGTAGGTATTCCCCATTCCCACCCCATAGTACTAACAAGCTATAGTTCTCCTTAAAATATATAGGTATTCCAGGGAAAGAATGGTTGGCAAGGATGCAAGGCAGATGGATGCAGCTGCAGTTTCATTGTATGACACCATAGTCATCACTTGGTTAGTTAACAGCAACCTCCAGTTACTAATAAAACTAAAGATTACTGGTATAGCCTGGGAAACCATGTCACGTTCAGCAGGATAACATTCCTTAGAATATCTAGCTGCTTTTACTTGGAAACAAAAATTAGAAAAAGCACTGTAAGTCCTACATGTCTCAGTGGGAGATGTTTGTAGAATATGTTAACTCCAGCACTCCTTGTAGTATAAAAGTGTATCTCTTTATTAAATCCTCATTAAGAAGTAATACATATAAAATCAATAAGCCTACGCGTTTCGCGCTGTAGGCGCTTATTCATGCCATGAATAAGTGCCTACAGCACGAAATGCGTAGGCTTATTGATTTTATATGTATTACTTCTTAATGAGGATTTAATAAAGAGATACA
>WMED01029094.1:0-10328 GCA_019650415.1 Pipa parva | reverse complement strand
CCCACCCTACCACACTGTGCTGTTCTGCCCCCTACTCCATACCTTCTGAAGGATGAGGGCGTTATCATGATGCTCACCCCCCCCTCCTTTTCCCTATCCCTACCTACCTCTTCCCTGGCCCAGCTAAGTGCTACAGCGTTCCTGTCCACGACACTTCATTTAACTTCCTTTCGATCACAGGGAAGAGCTAGGTAGGGACAGGGAAAAGGAGGGGGGCAAAAACTAAGATAGTGCCCCCCTCCAGCATCACCCTAGGTGGCTTCCTACCTTGCCTACCTCGTGGCCCGGCCCTGGATTGGAAGCAATATTCTATATTTGCCTACCATTCAGAATAATAGTAATTATGGGATGATTTCCCATACCATGTTACCAGTTTATTGTTATATGTTGTTGTTTTTTTTTTTAATTAACATTTTACATTTCCATATCTCATGATCTTTTAAAGCAGTGGTTCTCAACCTGTGGGACGTGACCCCTTTGGGGGTCAAATGACGCTTTCACAGGGGTCACCTATGACCACTGAAACACACATACATCTACAAGCAGTCTGCCCACACACAGATG
This sequence comes from Pipa parva, assembly GCA_019650415.1. Lineage (NCBI taxonomy): Eukaryota > Metazoa > Chordata > Amphibia > Anura > Pipidae > Pipa > Pipa parva. The sequence goes on along the minus strand of WMED01029094.1, from coordinate 9,764 downwards.
CATCCGGCGTGATGACATCATTGCGGGAGTTGCGGCTAAAGGCGGATTGAGAACTGCTGTTTTAAAGGGACTAGTAATCACACCCTAATGAAAAAATATGCAGATTTCATAAAGTCATTGGTATAGAGAACAAAATCTTTTAGAGTAGATGTACAAATATGGAGTTTAAACAATTTTAAATTAAAAAAAGTTTTTAAAATAAGGTATTTAAAATTTGTTAGGAATTTTTTTGCGTGGGAATCTAAACAAAAAAATATAACGTAGAAATGAAAAGAAACATCATTTATTGCTTTCTTTCAAATTGCATCAAATTTAAACAAACAGTATATATTTCTAAAAAGTATACAAGAACTGTCATTCATTTTGCAACAAACCTACATATCAGTTAAATTATTTTTTGCTAATTAGAACATTTATTTGGACAATAGCAGTCATTTCTAAAATATGATAAATATGTCCAGTGGTGTATACAGTACAAAGAAAGTCTATAGGAAGTATATCTGATTTCCATTTTTAAGTTTGCTCCTCTATTTCTTCATAAGGTTATAGTCATACTATTTTAGTTTGCTAATAACAAAACTGCTTTACTAGTAACTATGCTCAGCCCAAGTATCCCTCATAACTAAAATGATATTACTTCCAGTGCCCTGTTCACCTTCCTACATTTATTAATTATGTAATATTCTTTCATCATAAAGCTCTCCTAATCAACCTCTGCACTCTCTCGTGACCTGCTTATCCTCATCAAAACATCTTTCCCCTTGAAGAGCCCTGAGGGATGCATTTACATGCATATTTCAAACTTGCATTTGTGATGTGATGGGCACTTTATGCTTCACTGAATCAGGGAAGGAACACATTTCCAATAATATGTTGTTATTATTATCCTCACTGTTTTTGAGCAGAGGTGAATGAGTGAAAAACAGTTAACTAAAATAAATGTTTACATTAATTTTTAATAGATACTTTAATATATGAACTTTATGGCATATGTTTAAAATTGTGTAAATATTAAAGTTTATGCAATAAATGTTTTTGGTTAAGTTATAGTCTTAGTGAACAAGCAGTTGGACTACTGTTTTTGCATCATGAAATACATGAAAGACAAAAGAGTCACATAGAAGAGTGTGAATTCCAGGGGAACCACTGAGAGTCTAGACTCAGCATACTCTTGTGCTTGTGTAAACTAAGGGGGGAATTCACCAAAGTGCGAAGTGAGGTGCGGATTCTTCACCTCACTTTGCACTGACTGTTATGCGCTCGCTGATGCCCTGCATGCAGACATCAGCAAACGCTTTAAAGGGATTCCAGTCTCGGCAAGACCACTTGAGTCGCCTCGCAATTCTGTTACAAAGAATGTTCTGGAACTGGGAAGGGTTCAGATAAGGGCAGCAAAAATGATAAAGGGAATATAGGACCTCAGTTATAAGGAGAGACTTACAGAAATAAAATATATTCAGTCCTAATGAAAGGCAAAAAAAGGCTGACATTTTTACCTTATACAAATATAATATACAAAATAATATAGCTTATAAGAAATGTTGTGATAAGATGTTCAATTTCAGTATATCATAGAAGACATATGGACATCCTTTGGCTCTGAAACAAAAAAAGCTTGATCTCCAGCTGAGAGAAGGACTCTTTATTGTGATAGCTGTAAAATTGTGGAATTGTGAATATCTAATAATACACCAATAAGAGTATATAATAGCACGTTGATCCAGTCCAATCACCACTAGGGGACAGGAATTTTTTTTATGTTGATGCAAATTAAGACAAGCCTTTGGTATGTCTGTATTTATTCATTTTTATGGTGCCAATATATTATGCAGTGCTTTGCAGAGATTCATCATTCACTTCAGTACCTGCCCTGTAGAGCTTACAATCAAGTTTCCCTATTAAGTCACACACATAGACAGACAGATGTATGTTTTTCAATTGTGGGAGGAAACTGGAGTGACTAGAGTAAACCCAGACAGCTGTTTGGAGAACTTACAAACTCCATGCAGGTGAGCTCCAGGGTAGGACTGAACCTAGATCCCAATGCTGCAAAGCAGCAGTGCTAACCACTGAGCCTTTTATTTATTTATGTTTTTAATTCTTTATTTTGTATGTTGCACAGACCTGTTTCTTTTTCAAGTTTGCTGACTATGTAATTATGTAAATATGCAAACTAACCTATTGGCTGTACTGCTAAATTTATTAAGATGCCAATTGGGTTGATAACCCTGCAACTAATGATGAGCTAATGAAACTTGATACAGTGTGACCTTTGGAAGTTAATATACCAGAATTGATTACTCTAATTGCTTTCCTCTTCACCTTTTTGACTTTATCTATATTTCATCTCTCTCTAACTCTTTCTGACTTTCCCTGTTGTTAATATCTTATAACATGTATAATTGCTGTGAGAGTGTTGTATTTGAGGGGAGATATTTTGCCCCAGTTATGTGGACATACTTCTGGAGATCAGTCCAGATATTGTAAATCACCCCAGATGCAGGCTAGAGCCTGTTTAAAAAGGCAGCTGGGAGAGAGAGAGAGCTGGGAGTTGGAAGTCTGAAAAGTTGATTCTGTGGCCGAGGCTGAAAACCCTTGTTAGAGAAACAGGGACTAGTGGTTAAGGACTCTGCTATACAAATTGGCTTTGAAAGCACTGTGAAACCCCAAGGAGGCAACCCAGGAGAAAGGAAGGTACTCTGTATTTGCTAACCAAATCTGTATGGGGTGCAGTTGTCCACTGCGTTTTTGATCAAGGACTTTTTTTCACTCTGAAAGTCGTGTTTTTCAAGTGTCTTTTTGTTTTACCAAAGAAAGTCGGTGGTTTAAGTTAAATTTTTCCCTGAAATAAATGTTGACCACGAAAGAAACTCTCTGCGGTGTGTTAATTCCTAAAGGCTGTTCCAGCACTTGAGTGATTCCCTACATTGGTTATTAGTGATATAATACACATAATTTTCAAACTATTTAACATAATTTGTAGGTATGTTAAGACTTGGTTAAGGAAAAATGTTAAGGAAATAGGAGGTATAGTGAAATAAATAAATATATCCAGGGACACATAAATCTTTAGTAGCCCAAAGCATATCCTTTGTTTTCCAACTTTTGATTATTCCAGGGTACTTTACTGGGTTTCTTTATATTGATATGCTCTATGGACTATCTATAAATCCACTAATGTAGACATTAGACATCTCTGTAAAGCACTTGATTTTGGAATCTGGTTTACACAACACAATCAGCACACCAACTTTTCAATGGCCAAATAGTGGGAATGTGTGCCTGATTCCAGAATTTAGAATTCTAGAATGTAGAACATCTGTTGGTAGAAATACCAGCATTTAAATGTTCCCCTGAAGTGTGTCAAATACTTTATTTTCTTTAAGTAGACAGTTTAAATGTTTTTTTATGTGTATTGCTTGATTTCAAAGCACTTGGAAGAAGTTGTTTTCTTATCAGTTTTATTTTTGCATAATTGAGACTTTTGTGATGAGTTTTCTTCTCAGTCATTGCTCAGATTCACAAAATCAGCTAATCAGTTTTATAAGCAACACTTCACCTGTAAAAATCATGATATCTATGAGTGACAGTCAAACTTCTAAACATTGGTGTTTAGGCTATGCTTCTTAGATAACATAAAACTTTATACGTTTCCCTGATTGTCAATATATGTATTAATGATTTCAACAGTTCTATGCAACTTACATTTCAATACAATGCTTTGGGAAGTGAAATTGTGAGCGGGAGCATTTAGACTATATTTCATAGCATTCACTGAATTATTATATGAGTGGAGGATGATGGAGAAGCTCTTGAAAGCTGTCAAATTATGAAAATTCAAAACTTTCACCAAATTCAGAGACAGAACCTGTTAAGTGTTCCTAAGTATTAAGGGTACAAACTTGACAAGCAAATGACTTTATCATCCAGTTGTAGGTATCTCAAATTTCTGTTGTTTTTGTTCTAGATAGAAAGATACAGATATAGTGTGAGGAAAGTTTACTTACCGGTGCGTTCGTTCCAGCGTCGGTCCTCTTGCAGGCATCAGAGATCTCACGTCTCTTCCTCGGCGTGGCTGCGTTGGGTGTGCGCGCTGACATCATTGCGTGCACGCCGCAGCTGCGTGCTTTTTGAATCTAGGCGCCGCAATCAGTTGACAGACTCCCTGGCTATATAAGGGAGCCTGTCAGAATATGCCGGCGCTTGGTTATAGGTTACACAGGAAGGTTCCTGCGCTTTGTCCTGTGCTTTAGCCTGGTCTTAGTATTCCCTGCCAAGTTTATTAAAGTGCCATGCTTGTGTTCTTGTTCCTGTGGTTTTACCTAGGCTGTTACTATTATCCTTGCCTGCTCCTGCCATCTTGGGTCCTGCCTGGTTTTCCTCTCTGGGTATTCAGTCCTAGGGGCCGCGACCTGGGTTCCCTCCACCTCGAAGTCCTAACCTCCTTGCGGGGGCTCTAGGTGAAAACCAGGGGTTCCTTAGACTCCACGCCCTAGGTTCTGTTTGCTACCTCTGTGTTTTCAGCTGCTTCTTCCTTCTCCTAAGTAGTTTTACTACTCAAAGCATTACATATAAATAGATACAGATAGATAGCAGGAATATTTTACCAAATTTAGAGATAGTGTCCATTAACTGTTCCTGAGTTTAATGGTACAAGCTTGAGAAGCAATTGTCTTTCTCATCCAATTGTGGGACATCTCACTGGACTCAGAAATACTTATGAGAGCATGGAATAGTCCCAAAAGAGAAGCTTAGTCAATATAAAATGAAGAAAATGGTCCCACTTGCTGTTTTTATGATACCATGTAGCCAGAAGAGATAATGAGTATAAGAGAAAAGCATATGTGTAAAATGTTTAACATATAAGCGGTTGTATTATTTCAGTTAAACCCTTATAAGTTTGCCTCAGTGTTATAAAACTAGTGTGAACAATTAGGCATGGTTAGAAGCACATTGACTGAGGTAATGTACATTCTAGAATAAATATTTTAATAACTGCCTGTCATGAGTGGTACTTGCGCCTCGGTGATAACTAGCATTAACTCCTGCTGTGGTATAGAGGATCCACTATTAACCCTTGTGCACCTTGTTGTTCTTGTGTGTCCTGAATCTGCACCTGTTCCTGTGGTATCCTGTTCCTGAATATGCACCTGTTCCCATGGTATCCTGAATATATAGTTCCTGAATCTGCACCTGTTCCTGTGGTATCCTGTTCCTGAATCTGCACCTGTTCCCATGGTATCCTGAATATATAGTTCCTGAATCTGCACCTGTTTGGCATATGAACCTGGGTTTGCTTCTGTTCCGCTATGGCTGCCCAGTTCCCATGGTATCCTGTGTATCCTGCTCCTCAATCTGCACTAGTTTGGTGTACAAAGTTGGTTTAGCTTCTGTTCCCCCTATGACTTCCCAGTTCGCACAGTACCCTGTTCCTGTATCTAAATGTACGCTTGTTTGTGCACCTGGCTCTTCCAAGTGGGGTACCACCTTGGTCCATTTGTTTCTGCACCTTGCACCTGTGTCTACGTCTAGTACACCTTGTGGTGTAACAGGCTCTGGATTCGATTCTGTTCCCCTATGGTGACCCAGTTCCTATGGTAACCCCTTGCCTGTTCCTATCTGTTCTCTGGGTCCATCAAAGTGTTAACTGAGCCCCTTTTCCAGAACTTCAGGTGTTAAGTGTAACATTATGTACTCTAGCCCCGGATCCCTGACCCTATATTTCTGCCCTTTGTTACACTGCCAAAATATTACGGATAAAGAATATAATCGAGTATTCCTCGATAAATGATATCCAAGTATTGAGGGAAGATGGCAATCTCAGCTCTGTAGGTCATCATCTTTATCTTTCAAATTAGAGGGAGATCTACATGGGATGGCAATTAGTGTAGAATCACAAAAGTGCTTATACATGCTCACAACAATAAATGTAAATAAATATTTATCAACTCAGCAATAGTGCTCCAAGAAGAAGGAACTGGATTGTGTATTGAAAATGGTAACTGTTCTTAATGAATGGATTAAGGAATTCTAGAGGCGAGGGAGTAACAAGAGAGATGGATTTGTTTAAACAATCCTTTGAAAGCAATGGGATTTAAATGCTTTTTTGCTGGACACTTTGCGTTGACCAACTGAGGAACTATTTTACAATTTTTCAAAGGCATACTCACACTGATTTGTAAAATGGCAAAACTCTATGAATTTCACAACCAAGCTGAATTGTTTATCTCATTTTTAGCGATTAGAAAAAATTCCTATTTATTTCATCATCGGTATATTGTCCCTTATGTGTTACATTTACACTTAGCAAGTCATTCATACTTTTGATAGAAAAAAAAAAACAAAAAAAAAAAAAAAAAACCTATAAAATAGATTGCTGTTACAGTGAATGATGTTATTCTTCTATGGTTTGTCAGGGGCTCATTAGGCTTCCTTTTAAAGGAATGATAATCTTACACAGAAATGACATTCTCCTGGGAAACTAGGATAATCTATTTTTTGGAACACTTTGTGACCTAATGATTTCTGTTTCCTTACACAGAGCAATCTCCGTTGTCTCATTAGCAGCATCTGTGCACAATGACTCAAGTGGATTTCATCCTTTAGAGACACTGAATTGTTGCTATCTGGCCTTTTTGATATGCTCATGATTTTGCTGGTATCTCCCTTGGCTGTGTCAAGACTCTCAATGAATGCAGAGATTACATGCAATATTACAGTCTCTGGGGCAGTGTGTGTGGAAACAAGTAATGATAAATATAGAAAAAATAAAACTGAGATGTGTGACATAATTATAGAGCTAAAGAAAGTAAAAAGATGCACTTTCACTAAGTATACATTTATAAAATACATTAATTGCAGGTCTATTTTAAAAGGTTTATCAATATAGTGGTATTTAGGGAGGCAAAGCCCCTATGTTTAAACACATTTACTTGTTTCATTTCTTTGGAAAATGTATCTAGATCTGATGCGTCTTTTATACAATTTCAGGTTATGTTTGCATTTTAGTAATAATAATCAGGAATTTAGGGGGTTATTGGCTAAAATCCAAATTGTTGAATAAAGGTGTTGTTTCGTCAGATAAAGTCAGTCGTGATAGACTGCTACTGGCTTTATAATGAGAATATTGTCACAGTTACTACTCTATGCTGGAAATATTGTCTTAGTCACAACTTTAAAAATTGTTGTGGTCACAACTTTACAAAGGGAGATTTGTTGTGATCGCGGATTTGCTATCTGCTGTTTGAGAATTTGACGGTCAAAGGGGAACTAAAGCCTAAAAATTATTTCAGCTAGAAGCCTTATGGACCTTAGTACCTTATACAAAAAAAACCTGCAGAATATACCCAAATGTACAGTAGCCCTATGAGACAAAGGCTAAATGTCTGTGAAGTTGGCAGCTGGGCGGCTGTATGTTTGGCTGTACTGTAGACACTGCAAATGCTCAGTGTGCTTTGTCTCCTGTAGGTGTGCCCTAATTAGGGACTAACACAAAATAACCTGACAATAAACTCATGATAAAGCTATCAATGAAATCTGACAATGAAGTCAAGTTAAACAAGAGTAAAGAAATACTGACTTCTCTTCAAATCAAACAGAAGAAACTATTCCTGCATTTAAAGGTTGCCTCCCATTTATTTGAAAATAAATACTTTTTGTATACTGAGTACAACAGGGTTGATTATCAAAATACTTTGATACATATGCTGTAGATTCTCTACAGCCCTGTAACGCACAGCTGAACTAATTTATTATCAGCTAGCTTTGCAGTATGGATATTTTAGTGATATTGGCATTTAAAGGATAGAATGACCTAAACATCCCTTTTAGTTGCATGGTATTCAGTTCTGTTGCATACCACATGCATAACTCCATTACCTTTAAAAGGGGGAGACTTATGAAATACAAACCGGATTACAAAAAAGTTGGGACACTAAACGAACTGTGAATAAAAACTGAATGCAATGATGTGGAGGTGACAACATCTAATATTTTATTCAGAATAGAACACAAATCACAGATCAAAAGTTTAAACTGAGAGAATGTATCATTATAAGGGAAAAATATGTTGTTTCAAAATTTCATGGCGTCAACAAATCACCAAAAAGTTGGGACAAGGCCATTTTTTACCACTGTGTGGCTTCCCCCTTCTTCTTACAACACTCAACAGATGTCTGGGGACAGAGGAGATCAGTTTCTCAAATTTAGAAATAGGAATGCTCTCCCATTCATGTCTAACACAGGCCTCTAACTATTCAATCGTCTTGGGCCTTCTTTGTCGCACCTTCCTCTTTATGATGCGCCAAATGTTCTCTATAGGTGAAAGATCTGGACTGCAGGCTGGCTGCCAGTACCTGGATCCTTCTCCTATGTAACCATGATTTTGTGATTGCTGCAGAATTTGGTCTGGCATTATCTTGTTGAAAAATGCAGGATCTTCCCTGAAAGAGATGACGTCTAGATGGGAGCATATGTTTTTCTAGAACCTGAACATAGTTCTCTGCATTAATGGTGCCTTTTCAGACATGCAAGCTGCCCATGCCTCAAGCACTCATGCAACCCCGTACCATCAATGATGCTGGCTTCTGAATGGAGTGTTGATAACAACTTTGATTATCCTTGTCCTCTCTGGTCTGGATGACATGGCGTCCCAGTGTTCCATAAAGAACTTCAAATCATGACTCATCTAACCACAGAATAGTCTTCCATTTTTCCACACTCCATTTTATAAGACCCCAGGCTCAGTGCAAAAGTCTGAGCTTGTGGAGCTTCCTCTTTGCACTGTAGAGTTTCAGCTGGCAACCACGGATGGCACAGTGGATTCTGTTCACTGACAATGCTTTCTGGAAGTTTTCCTGAGCCCATTCTGTTATTTCATTGACAGTGGCATTCCTTTTTGAGGTGTAGTGACGTTTAAGGGCCCGGAGATCACGAGCATCCAGCAGAGTTTTACAACCTTGACCCTTACGCACAGTAATTGTTCCAAATTCTCTGAATCTTTTGATGATGTTATGCACGGTTGATGATGATAACTTAAAAGTCTTTACTATTTTACGCTGGGTAACACCATTCTGGTATTGCTGCACTATCTTTCAGCACAACAATGGTGGAATTGGTGATCCTCTTACCATCTTGGCTTCAGAGAGACACTGACACGGAGAAGCTCTTTTTATACCCAATCATGTTGTCAATTGACCTAATTAGTGTTAATTGGCCTTCCAGCTGTTTGTTATATGCTCAACTTCCTTTTTCCAGCTACTTATTGCTACTTGTCCCAACTTTTTTGGGATTTGTTGACACTGAAATTTTGAATCAACATATTTTTCCTTTAAAATGTTACATTTACTCAGAATAAACTTTTGATCTGTCATCTATGTTCTGTTACGAATAAAATATTGACATTTGCCATCTCCACATCATTGCATTCAGTTTTTATTCACAATTTGTTTAGTGTCCCAACTTTTTTGGAATCCGGTTTGTACACCTTATCCTCAGCTGCATAGCTTCCAGTATAATCTTACACTCTTTTTTGAAGTGGAATATTGGCTTTAAACATATTAAATGAAATAAGAAGGAATCCTAAACTGCAGATCAAGTTCACCTAATAGATCTAAATAACTGTTTAATTTCACCACTTTGAAAGAAAATTCCTTAGAAATAAGCTAACTATATCATCCCTTTAACCAGGTACAGCTCAGTATTGAATTAGAGCAGTGATTTTCAACCGGGGTTCCGCAGGAGCAAGCCAGGGGTTCCCCGACACC
>WMED01029093.1:0-10328 GCA_019650415.1 Pipa parva | reverse complement strand
CACTAACTGTATATAAGTGAATATTACATCCCTTTCTATTCGTCAATAGGGCCCTAATGACAGATTGGGTCAGTTGTTGCAGCAAATCAATTGATCAGTTGTTATGCAGTCATCACAGAGTTGTACACCAATGTAGTAAAGGACTGAGGAAAGGAATTTCAACCATCACTCTCTCATATTCTGGTATGAGCTATTTAACCTGTTAAAGACCTGTACAATTCAGAGGAATATTTTTATCAACTATTTTGTAAATGCAAGTTTTTTAGTAGTTTAATTCTAGAAAACACATTTTTAAAATAGGAGGGAATCCCACCATGTCTTTTATTTTCTGTTTTAATGGCCATTATGATTTGGTGCATTGACTTTTTTATTTTTCTTCCAACTATGATTGTCCTGTACCACTTGTATAAGAAATACTGTATCATAAAATAATTACTGATGAGGTTTTAAACGCCTTCCCTTACGATGGAAAGAAAGCAATGAAAAAGGCATTAACATTTACGAATCAGCAATAGAGGAAGAAAGGGTATGAAGAGCTGACTGAATAAAATGTAAAGAGAGATTCTGATGTAGTAAAATAGTTTGCTTACTTTCTGTCACTGCAGCACGAGATGGTGAAAAGGTTGGCATAGTCTGGAAACAGGTGACGACATCAGTGTGAACAAACGGGACAAGGAGCATGAGTAGAAGGCATGGTCATTAAGTAAATTGATTGATTTGGAAATAGTGGGCGGAAGGGATTTTATTTTTACATGGCTTTAAGTAACCTTTGCTATTTACTACTCAGAATCATGTGCTTGAATTAAAATGCCATAGAGTTGTAACACAATGAAGAAAAGGCAAATGACCCACATTAATATGGTTTAATTTCACCAGCAGAGCCAAGAGAAAACCCAAGTTCTATAGACGTGCATGGTCTAGATTTAACGGATGAAAGTTCTTAAAGGGGAGGAAAGGTTGGGTGCATGGGAAACAGCATAAAGGAAAGGATAATGATACAATTAACTTTTATATATTTACAAGTTCTCCAATTTACTCCGTCTCCATTTAGAACAGGACTTGAGCTGACTTGGTTGATCTACAGAGATCAATGATCAGTTAAAAATAAGATGGTTTACTAACCAGCACAATTTGGCAGTGAGCCTCACTGACTAAGGTGCAAATTCTCCTGTCGAGTTCACTTCGCTACAATTCGAGCCGCATCGGCAAAATAGCCATGAATTCACTTCTCTCTAATGACTAAGTGGAGAATACGCTCGTCGAACAGGCGGCACTCACTTTCAGATGCAGTGAGGCATAGTCAGGTGGATAGATTTAGGATGAGAAGTCATGCGAATTAAAAAGTGAAGTGCAGTGATGTCAGTCTCACCATATCCCACTAACTGTACTCTGTCAATATTCTATTTTATTTCTATGTCACCTTGTCCCTAAGTCATGTCATTGAGTCACAGTCACCATTGTCACTTTTGAATGAAGTTGCCTTATGCAACACCGGAGTCATCAATCCCCTAGTTCGCCAGTCTGTAGTGGTGAAGTCATACAGGTGAACTCAGAGCAGTTCACCTAGTCGCATTCGCACCACTCCATATTTTAGTCAGTAGTAGAAGTACCTAAGCACACGCACACAAAATGATGCTTTGTAAGTTCGCTTGGTAAGTAAGCACGTATGGTCATGCTTTTCCCACTTCACAGAGTTTTTTCATTAAGAGAACATGGGGAAGGGGGAAATAGATGCAAATTCACAGCTCTATGCTAATTTCGGCTCAATGTCTGTATATACCTAGCTTTCGGTGGGTACACATTCAAGATGAGAGCTAATTGCGGTAAAGTCATTCGCTTACTGCTCCAAATAAGGGGGTAGTTTGGGTTGGGGTGAGAGGAGATAGAAAGCTCAACAGCATTTGTGCTCTAATGCATTGTAGGAATCCCACAGAAAATGTGCAGACTGAGGAAACATTGCTTTGGAACTTAAACAGGGTAGTCCCTTACTTCCCATCTAAAGGCCATCTTTTCCCATTGTGGCAGGATTATCACCTCGGAATAGCAAAAGTAAATAGGAATGACAGCAGTACTTTTGGGTATGAGACAGAAGAACAATGGCCCTATTTGGCATGGTAACACAAACAATATCAGCAACCATTTAAAGAAAGCTAGGAAAAGTCATGGAATGTCTGTACACATGTATTCATTAATGTTTCCATAAGACGACTACGAGGGGGGGGGGGGGGTATGACAAAAATAAGGATTAGTTTTCCTTTAACGCATAATTTGAATCATATTTGCGTGGAAATGAATCAATAAAATGTCAAGTAATATTTTGATTGAATAGGCTATAAACTGCTCTCTTTTCATTTCCTCTCTGTTTATTTGTTAACGCATTAGGCAATCAGATCAATACCATGACAAAATATTGGAATTTAATTTGAAATTCGGGCCTACAGCAGGGGTAAGGGTAAGGCTCTGTCTGTAAAATAACATAAATTATACAGGTGGGCTGCTAAGTGAAAGATTCTTTTGCATAGCTTATGCATTGCTTGCCTTAGCTGCCGCGCTGCTCGTGTCTCCGGCTTGTCTGGTGCCAGCAAGTGCTGGGGATGCGTGTGGCCCAGCACTTCCGGGTTCTCGGCCAATCACGGCCGGCTGACGTCACGGCTGACGAGTGACGTCAGCAGTGAGGGATTTAAAGGTGAGCGGTGTGATTAGCACAGCGCTCGAGTATTATTGTTCTCAATTGCTTAGGGTTGGATCGTGAAGGTTAAGGGTGAAGACCTGGCCCTCCTTAGATTCCTCGCCTCAATGCTAACCAGTGTCAACTCCTACTGTGGCACAGAGGATCCACATCTTTATTAAAGTCACGTTATCCTGTTCCTATCACTCCCTGTTGTTTCATGTGTGCACGTACACCTTAGTGCTTCTAGAAGGTGTACCACCTGACCCTGTTTCCTTTCCCGTTTGTGCGCCTTAGTTCTTCTAGAGGCGTAACGGGCTCTGGGTTCGCTATAGCTCCTCAAGTGGCGACCCAGTTCCCGTAGTATTCCCTGTGTGTTTCTAGTAAACCCGTGACACCCGCGAGTTCTTCGGCCAATGATCGCCTCATCATTCAGTGTAACGTTCACCTAAATGCTGCCAAAAGTACAGTATTTAGTCTTCCTAAACTCCCTGTTATAGAATTAGACACCCCCTGCCAAAACACAAATATTATTACATATTTTATTTGAAAAATGAGCCCGGCTTCAGCCAACAAGAGTCGTAAAATACACAAAACATTTCACAAAGTCATTTAACGCATTTCCAAACAGTGAAGGATGCAAGTTGTAGTATGAAACCATTCATTACTGGCTTTATGTGTAAATAAAACCCCGTTCAAACCCATTATGGCTTTAGTGCAATTATCTACTGGATGTTTTATTTGTGCTTAAGATGTTTTAACAGGCTTAGAGAGGAATTAACAAGCAATAAGTCATCGTCAAGCAGCAAATCCTTTAACCTAGAATTCACCTAAACAGAGAACTGCTCATTAATCTAAGTCTGTCTTGTGGTCAACCAAAGCAATTTCGTCCAATAAAAAAAAAAATTGAATGAATAAAAATCAGATGAATCAGAGAACAAATCATTATACAGCAGTATTAAGTACTGAATGCTTACATATAAAAGATCTTTATTCTTTTCATCTCTTCTTAGGTAGGCTTTGGCTAAACACAACAGCCTAGGCCTTTCTTGTCAAGGGTATTACACCTGCAGGCGATAGGATAAAGGTCAAATCTATAAGAAAAATATTTAGTAACATGAAAAAGTCACACAAAATGTTATGTTCACCCACTTTCTGTTAATTATAAGGATATTAACAGTCATGCATGGAGCTTCCAATGTAAATATAAAGTAGGGGAGAGGGTACATTATCCTTTATAATAAACTGTTTCCCCCAAAAAATAAGACCTAGTGCTTCTTTAGGAGTAAAAATTAATATAAGACCCTGTCTTATTTTCAGGGACACACGGTACACATGGCAGTTCAGGAAAACAAAATACTATTTATTTACCTTGACTTGTATTTTAACACTCCATAAGTTGCTAAAACAGCTTTTCTCATATCTTTTCTAGATCCTTTTCTTACTTGTGCCATGATATCACCCAGAATACTTTAGGTTACGCTTGTAATATTTTACTGTAGCTTGTTTAGAAAGATTAGAATTCCCAAGGAGGGCATTAGCGCAGGAGAATCCAGAGGCGGCTCTGGCCCTATTGGCGACGTAGGCGCTCCCCCCCCCCCCCCCCCCCCCCCCCCCCCCCCCCCCCCCCCCCCCCCCCCGGTGCCCCCCCATGACACCCTCCCTGCCCTGTGCCGCCCCCACTCACCTCCAACACCGCCGTACAGCCATGGCTCAACTTTAGATCTCCCAATAAGTTGAGCCGCTGCTGCACTTATCCTCCCAGCGGCCGGCACAATGTAGAAAGAAAAAAAAATGCTAGGGGCGCCCCCCTAGGCAGGCGGCGCCCATAGCATTTGCCTACTATGCCTAATGGCAGAGCCGGCACTGGGAGAATCAGTGATAATTTGTTCTTCTGTTTCATCTTAACTTATGTGCAGCAGTGATACCATATTTCATATTTTCACAGTTAGTGGGTATGACACCAAGCATTTGTGTGTATAGGCTCCAGAGGCAATCCATATCTCAAATATATATATATATATTAGTAAGTAAGTATAGAGAGTGGGTTTGTCAACAGCAATCCAACTGTAGGCACAATACACATTAACACACCCATGGCTAGTGTTAACTTGGGTGGAGCGCCACAATGTTCATACCACAGTGGTTTAATAAACATTATACATTGCGGTGTAACTAAACATAAAATGACCTGATCAACCTGTAATATAAAATGTGTATCTAAGGCTTCTATGAGTTGTGCAAATCTCTGGACAAATTAATCTCGCTCTTTGGGAGATATTCCTGAACACAGAGAACAAGGGAACACTCTCTAATGGCGCCATAACATGAAGAACTGCATCTCAGGTTTAAAAAAAGAAACAAGTCAAACCTATTAATAATGGAGAATAAAAGCTTGTTACTTCTAAGGGTTATTCTTAAGTGGGGAGGGGGATATACTTACTGATAGGGGTTTTACTGTCCAGCGCTGCCCCTGTTCAGAGTAACTTGACGATTTCTTGTGCTCGACAAGCGCTGCGATCTCCTTCACTTCCTGTGTGATTTTGACAAATGGAGCGAACACGGTAGCAGTTTTACATCAGAATTCTGCTACTGCGCTAGCGCAATTCATCGGAATTCAGCATGAAGTGAAGAAGATGGCATCTCTGTGAAGAGCAGAAGAAACTGGCTTCTTATAGAGCAAAGGAGGGAGCGCTGAAGCCTATAAAACCCCTGTCTTTAAGCATTTCACCCCCTTCCACTTAAGAATCACACCTAGTACGAAAGAGGTTTAGTTCTCCTTTAATAGAGTTAAAATGAGACATTTTAATATGAGGAAAACATTATCTCCCAGCTCCTAGTGGTTACTAGACTGCATACGCTTCCTAGTAAATATTTCCATTGATTTATGAATCCACTTACAGTTGACATAAACATCCAAACATTATTTGAAGTGCTCCATTTATTTGCCAAAGAACCAGGTTCTGTGCAAGACTATTTATACATTCCCCAGGTCTTAATCTGGCCCTATACAATCTCTTTTTTTCTTTTTTTCAAGAAAATTAGATGAAGACTTAAATATGACAGATAAATACACACATACACAGAAGACTGCCAAAGGATAAGATATCCATCAAAAAAGATGTTCCAAAGTGTAATATAAAGGATTATTGTATAAACGAAGGTCTGTTTGCCTTCAGAATTGGCTATGGAAAGAGAACCGTGTACCTCGGAGGCCAGAACTGGAACTACATCTAACCATTACTTTAATTAATGACTTAGAAGAGGGCAATGTTTGCACGGCTATCTGCGTCTACTGATGTAAACAATAATAAGAGCTAACTCAGAATTTATCATCAGATTGGTTTTTAGATGAAAAAATTATACATTTGAGACCAATATTGAAGTAAAAAGTTCTTTCTAACCAAAGGTGGAAAAAGAGAATTCGCTAACAGGGGCAATCGTTTACAAAAGTCTAGCAACCCATAGCGACCAATCAGCAGTCAGCATTCTCCGGTACAAGGAAGTAAGAATAATAAAAGACGACTTCTGATTGGTTACTATAAGTTACTAGAGTTTTGTAACGTTTGCCCTGATTGGTTTACTTTTAATTACGCCGGTATGACCTACTTATATAGCTTTTTTATCACCATGTCACTTTTTCAATCATTTTTTTTCCCTCAAAAAATGGTCATCTTTATAAACATCCTCCTAAAAACTTTATTTACCATTAACAAGGCCAAACAACCGGACAAATACAACCTGGTGACTTAACTGTCCCTTTAAGCGCCTGCTTGCAGTGTTGCTTTCTGCAGTAATAGGATGCCTGCTGTATCTGACTGTTGAGCTTCTGATGGTCAGTATGCTGGAGGTATTTACAGTAGTTTGACATTTACATCATCCCCAGCTGGGACAATGCTTCATGTAAACAGCAGCTTTCTCTGTACCCCCCACCCATCCCTCCAGAACAGACAGCACCTAATGGGAGATGACAGTATCTGATAGGGATCAGCTTCCATACTGCAGGAATTGTAAACCCCTAGGCGTCAGTCTGTTACTTGGAAATGTTGGGCCAAGCTTGTCACCCTAATGAAAAGAAACAGACTAATGAGATTTTAATTACTGGAAACCGCCTAGAAATGAACTTTCCACCACAAGTGACTCTCTCCCTGTCACCCAAGCACTCCCACCTGTGTGTTACTGGGCAGTATCTGTGCAGCAAATACTAGCAGAAATCATTCCATCTGTTGGTCATTCCGCACTTATTGTGAGTTTTCTCTCTTTATGAAGTCCGTTCGCAGCAACTGACAATGTTATACTTGTTTGTTTTCAAGTAACAATTTAGTGTATTCTTTAAGAGCGAGGTAGGGTCTCGGCTAGCAATCAATTAACAATGTAACATTTTGTATTGCTTTACTGCACCCTCTTCCCAAAATAGTAATAGTACACATAAAACGAGCCTTTTAATAAATGCATATATTATTTAACCTTATAGAAAAAATAATCCCCTTCACAGTGGCATGACTAGGCGCCCTCCAATGCACCAGGGGCCAAAGATGTTCCTGAGGGTTTGTTAAAGGGGCACACAGTGGTCCTGATGGTCTAAAAGACCCCCCTGGGATTGTGACCCTGGTAGCTGCATGCTTGGCCTTTTATTTATTGTGCAATTAGATTATTTTATTAAAAATAAAACATTGGGGAATTCCTCAACAAGGGCAAACTTTAAAGAGGTCTAGTAACCTATAGCAACCAATCAGAAGTTATCTTTTTATCATTCTTGCTTCCTAATACCAGAGAATGCTGACTGCTGATTGGTTGCTATGAGTTATTAGACCTCTATTAACAATTGCCCAAGTTGATGAATTCCATTGTCTTCTGAAGTGGGTGTTATTTATTAATACAAGAAGTCGGCATATATAGTATTGCTCTGTCTTCTTATGTTGTTACGTGCTAAAATATAGCTTTTTTAAATGATAGATTTAGGGCAGGAATGGTGATAATGAAGACAAAAGAGTGTGGTAAAATGGGAAAAAGCATTAAAATCATTATTAGTGCATTTTGATAATTAACCCCTCCGACTATTAACTTTTTTTTTAAATGTATGTTTATTCTTTTGGCTGTTGTAAAAATATAAGGCTGTCAAACATAGATTTCTAAATACAGGAGAAGGTGGCGTTATATTAGGATATGTCCTTTTAATCAAGTGATGTCACAGAATGGTTGTCAATGGAAAAAACAGTGGAAATGTTTATTTAACAGGTCCTTTACAATAGAAAAAGCATATCTTTCCATTGAATAACTCTGGAAAAGTACATTAAAGCCCTTATTTTGAAGGCGCCAGTTATGATAAATTGGCTTTTTTACACACAGCATCTGTTGAACGTTAGGTGGAATTAAAGGATCAAAGATAAAACTGGGTTCAGTTTTAATGAAACCTTTGTACCTGTATCTATGTGTTGTTAGGGACACTTCAAAAGAGTTCCAGTTATTTCCACATTCTCTCCCTCAATTGCACAAGGGGAATTCATTAACAAGAGACAAATTTTACAAAAGTAACCCACAGCAACCAATCAAACGTTGGCTTTCATAATTCTAGTGTTTTCCGATACCAGTGAATGTTAACTGCTGATTGGTTACTATACATGACTAAACCACTTCAAAATGCTTGAACATGGAACAATCTGACTTTGACACATTTTATGGTTGACTCTCTTTCCCTCAGTAAACATATGGGGGCTAAACAATGGTAAAACTGGATCACACTGGGACAGTGGTTCTTAACTGGGGTTCGATCGAACCCTAGGGGCTTGGTGAGATGGTCTCAGGGGTTCGGCAGAGCCTCCGCCACAGAGGTCAAGGGATTTATCATTAAAGAAGGGTGATTTATCACTAAAGAAAGGTTCGGTGAATGTGCGTATGAAACTGGTGGGTTCGATACCTCAAACAAGGTTAAGAACCACTGCACTGGGATCTATTTAATCACACCTGTGGTAAACTGAAACTCTGCAAAATTGGTATTGATCTAACCTAAAAGAGGTGCTGACTCCTCTCCTACCCAGGAATGAACCGTGGAGCACCCAGCTACGGCTATCCCATAGGCTGGTCCTGAACACATGGCTGCACACTTGTCATTTGCTTGCACAGGTTCATCCAGTTGTTGGATTACCATGGATTGGATTACTGTGGATTGGATTACCATGGATTGGATTACTGTGGATTGGATTACCGTGGATTGGATTACCATGGATTGGATTACCATGGATTGGATTACTGTAGATTGGATTACCATGGATTGGATTACTGTAGATTGGATTACCATGGATTGGATTACCATGTTGGATTACTATGAACATGAGCACACTTCCTCCTATGTTTGCCCAAGTGGGTTAGTTCTGCTTAGATTTCTGCCAAAGCCATGCGCTGACCTCTGCCCATTTGATTATGATCTTGATTTGTTCCCATGATTTTTGCTCTGATACTTCAGTTTTTGGCTTTTCCCTGGGTACTATATCTGGGTATGTTTGGGCACTGCATATGGGTATTTCTGGGTACTAGTGCCTAGGAATATGCGGTGTGTGTATGTAACACAGATGGTTAGCTCTTCGATACACAGTAAACATGTTATGAATCAGATTAGCTACTAGCAGACCTGGGAAAAGCAAACACTGGGTCTCCAAGGGTCTAGCTTAAAGTGGCCATGGCCCAAAAGGTCACCGTGGGACAAATATTCTTCTTACCGCATTCAACAGTAGATGTCCTGGGGACTAAAGGTTTATACGTCTATTTATTAGAATTTATTTTATGGAAATATTTTATCAGTGAAAAACTTTGTTGCAATAAATGAAACTTTATTGAAACTATAAATAAGCAGATGTGTGCAATACATGGGACTCTGTTATACGACACGTGAGGTAATGCGTCTGTAAACACCTGCTCATCCCGTATTAAACCACCAATCAATAGACTAATAAAGCCTGCACTTTGCACTGAATAATGGATCAATAAGATCCAAGGTTAATGTATAAATGTTAGCACTGAGTGTGGTTGGATAACATAGGACATCCAGCTGCGTGCTCCACTGGTAATAAACATTACATTAATACCTGCTTTTTTTGTAGCCCATTATACTCAGTGAGACTAAGCTTTTAAAGCACATCTTTCCTTTGTGTTCATACCTGTTTAAGCGCTGTTATTTATTAAGTTGTGATCTTTAAAGGGGAAGTAGGCCTAACCCCGAATTTGTTTTTATGTTTGCGGACAGTGGTTTTCAATCTGTAAATGGACTCCATTTTCATTTTGTGGATTTTTTTTTTTTCCCTCTGGATCATTTCCCTTTTCTGTTGCGCTTCACCTTTCGTTTGCTTGCCGGGTGTCGCTAAGAATGGAAAACAAAACATGGAGTATTAGGCAAAAATTGTTAGCAAATTCCTCCATGGTGGATCATCTGAGCTTATTTCTGTGAAAGATTAGGGGCTTATTCAACAAAGTGCAAACTTGACTGTCAAAGTAAATTTGAGTCACTTAAGGTCCCTTTAACAAATGGCATCAAATGCAATTATTTTGTATTGCAGCGTAGCTACGTTAACAGTATTAGGATGTAAATTCCCCCAGTGAAGTGCAATGAAGTCATCCTCACAATGTGCCACTAACTGTATATAAGTGAATATTACATCCCTTTCTA
>WMED01029092.1:0-10329 GCA_019650415.1 Pipa parva | reverse complement strand
AGGGGCTGAGTATGGTAGATACTGTAAGTGCTAAGGGGCTGAGTATGGCAGATACTGTACATGCTAAGGGGCTGAGTATGGCAGATACTGTACATCCACCAATAGATTTAATCATTAAAAACTGCTTGACTTTAAATGACTCCTGGCATATGTGAACCCAAAATAAATGAAATACTGTTTTATTGTGTTTTACTAATTAACCAAAACGCTGCACAATAAAAAAAAAAAAAAAAAAAGGAAAAATCGACTTCTCCAGTATATGTAAATTGAGTGTTGTTTTGTGTCGTTTCTATGCAATAGGCACCAATCCCAGGCAATATATTGTACATGCTGATTTAACAGTCCATGCCAATCCTGTTTGTTTGTTTTTATCACTAAGCCAAAATGAAGACCCTGCTGGCACTCTGCCTCACGCAGTGTAAGAGATATATGTTCATTAACACATTTTCACTTTGCAGCCCGGTGGAAAGTAAATCTGTTCCCAGCAGTCCTTTATTATTCATTTTTATAGTGCTTTCCATCTGTACTGTGAAATGCATTTGTGTGTGTAATTACTAAATAAAGCAGAAAACATGCTGGCCCAGTTGGAACTACCTGGGATACTGTGTTGTTTCCATTACTGGAAGAGATTTAATCCACAAACCTAAGCTGGTTAAAAAATAAAATCTACAGTCCAACAGATCTCCAAGTGCTTCATTAAGGTCATTTTAAACCCCCCAAAAATCATGCTTTGCTGTGGACAACATACTTGCAAACATTATTCCCTTGTTAAGCATTGACATTTAAAAAGAAATAGTTATTGTTAAATACACAATATTTATTAAAGATAAAAAGCTATACATGTATGAAGCAATGCCAGACAGTTGGAACAGGATGTTGATTGGCAAAATAAAGTTTCCACCTCATCCCTTTAAAAGTGAACACATCATAAATCCATAAGCTGTAGTGCGGATTGAAAATGATATTGATGGCGAAATCGGCCTTTTCAGAGTGTATTCGAAAAACTCTCGCAATATTTACCGCGAGAAACTTCAGAGATCTCTTGGGGGAATAAACTCGGAAAAGCGAAATCAGGCTTTTCCGAGTTTAGTAAATTTCACCAAATATACGCTGCATGCAGGGGCATAACTATAGGGATTGCATCGGTCACTGCTGCCGATTCTGCACCAGGGCCCGAAGGCATGATGTTCCAGCACCTGCTGCATGGCTGCCTTCAAACAGTTGCAGTCTGCTGCAAGCTTCTCAACGGATTTCAAATCAGCAGTGTATTTTACATGTGCTCGGTTTTAAAGGGATGAGGTAGCAATGAATATGGTATATTTCAGAAACTACTTTAAGTAATAAAAGGAATATATCTAAACTGCTCATATTATGCACATTCTTGGGTTCTTGATTTTAGTAATGGTTTGGTCAATTTATTTTAGTGATATTCTTTTTTTTAAGAGCATGAACTTACTGTATAAAATATACTGTACCTAAACAGGTCTAAATAAAAGGGAAAGTTGTGAAGTATGCTCAGTACATTTGGCCATACTGAGCAATCCTTTGCATATGGCTGAATTAAGGATAAAATTATCACAGTAGCTTTTATTAGCAGTTCCCGAATTACATTTAAACTTTATTAGGGTGAGATTTACAAAAGTCGAAAACTATTTTTTTTTTTTAAACTTTTTTGCTGTGAAAAGGTTGAAAATGACATTTGCGACCTTATCACCCCCATTCTTTACCTGTTTTCTCAGCAAAAAATGGTCGGAAAAGGTTGAAAACACAGCTTTTGACCTTTTTGCCCCCTTTTTCACTGCGAGAAGGTCAAAAACGTAATTCGATACTTTCTCCCAAGTTTTCAAATAAACCGTTTTCAACTTGTGTAAATTTCGCTCTATATAGTTTTATTACGGTTACTATTTTCATTTGATAAATAATCAAAGTAACACACTAATCTCTCCCATTTCACCCACCGTATCATTCGTCACATCTCTCACACCATATAACCAACCAGTCATACTTGTAAATACAGTAAAAGATAAGGGTAGTAAGTGACAGCAGTGCGAAAGATGAAAGAAAAAGGGTATGAACAGGAAATATAATTCATATTTTACTCACTGGTCTTGGCAAGCAAATAAAAGCAATCTAACACTTTGGGGGATCAGAAGTGCTACGGTACCGATAGTCTTGACCCAGAATTTTTAAATTAGCACAATTAGCCCTATGTGAGTATAGATTCCTAGTGGACCTTGTGCTGTTTTTCCATTTCACAGCTGCAGTCTTATTCATCCAAGGAAATACCTGCCTCTTTTTGTTTTTATTGAGCGAGCCCATACTGCACATACAGTTCTGATTCCAAATATCTGCAGTCAAAAGACATGAATGTCTCAAGTTCCTAATCGGGGATGATTACATTAGAGTATATTAATCTTATCTTCACAAATTGACATTTTGGATCTCTAAATAACTGTAAAAACATTCTAATCCATATCGACTGATGATTCCTGATGTTGATGATGTCACGCCACTTAACAGATTAGCTGTTGATTTCTTTTTGGCTTACTGTTCAATAAACACTGTTTGAGTACAAACTTGTTCTCACTTTGTACTGGATTAAATCCACATTTATGAAGTGCATTAAAATGTCGTTCTTTATGCCTAATCAGTTCCTAATAAAGACAGATACCTTCCAGTCAAGGAGAGTCAAGAACATATAATTATTCACATTGCTCTTGGAGTGGGCTGTTTCCAACCCACGCTTGCCCTGTTTGGAATAATGAAGTTTTTTTTTGTAAAGGTCATTGTCTGCCTTAGCAAAAGAGGTTAAAATGTGCAATATGAATCATATTTGATGCTAAACCCACATGGCGCTGGGAACGTCAATTCTGCCAAACAAGAAAAACCTGAGTCAACGCACGTTAGAAAATAGGGAGTTCCTCAAAATGAGCAATCTACAGGGGTCTCATAAGTCCTAGCAACCAGCATTAACTAGTATAAGGGATGAAAAGTAAACCAGATTAGTTACTGTGGGTTAACAGAGCTCTAAACCTAAATAGACCTGTTGATGTATTCCCTGTTTGGATTACATATATAGCAAGCGGTCGTGTGGATGGTTTGCCTGCAAAGTTGGGATTAAATGGCACCCACAGTCTGATTGGATCACAAATAATGGCTTCATTCTTCAAATGTCTGGCACACAACTCAAATTTAACATTATGATCTTTTTGGTTCATTATGAACGACCATACCTTTTGGCACAACTGCTGCTGATTTTTTAATAATGTAGTCACAAATCACACCGGCATCTTCACTGTGACGGCAGTTGTGTTTGCCAATATCTTGCTTGATACAGTCTACTAACGATCTTTCATTTCCCGTGCACCTAATATTATCAACATGAATAGGCCCCTTTCCTTCCCCGAAATATGCCATTGCTCTGGCTTTTGCTGGACCCCTAAAAATAAAATGAAAAAAAAAAAACCATTAGTCAATGTAGTTAAAGATTACATCAGTACATTGTTGCTTTGAAATGCATGTTTCATTGCATTGCAATAGTTAAATATGTAGCATATCATACTTTCCCATAATTCTTTATCACCCTTCAATCAGAATGATATGGCACAAGTGGGACCCTCTTTACAAATATTTCCTACCCTCCATTTTACAAGAAAACACGCTTTAATGGAATACCTATTTTTATTAATAAAGGACCTTCCCAATGCCCCGCTGTCTACCACACCAGTAGCAAGAGATTAGACAAGGGGGTAATTCACCAAAGAGCGAACTTACCCTCCGATCGTTCGCTTCAGTACGCATAGCCTGTTATGCACTCGCTGATGTCCTGCACGCGGACATCAGCGAATGCTTTAAAGGGATTCCAGTCTCGCGAGGCGTCTCGAGTAGAGCCGAATGATCGGAGGGTAAGTTCGCCCTTTGGTGAATTACCCCCTAAGGGGAAATTCCACAGATTATTGTATAATTTGTTTATATTTTTACTTAATTAGGTAAAGTTATACTTCTGGGATATAGTTAGAAATGATTCAATATTACACGACTGGTGCTAAATTATATGTTGATTAGTAAATACTTGAATTATAATGAATTATACTTGAATTTATCATACTGACAAATGCTGTATGGGTTAATATTGCAGGGAAGTGAAGTAAGCCTGGGATAGATTTACAAATATCCAAAGCAAGAAATAATGCCAATAATAAAGAAAGTGGAATTTGTTTCTGACAGCAAATAAATAGCAATTCTAGATAGCCCAGCGGGACATCTGCCGCTGAAATGGATTTTTTTTCTTAGTAAACAAAATCCAAAATGGAATACAAGTCGAATGGATTGCAGACAGTGCGCTTAGAATCCATAACACACACACATTTCTCCAGACATCTCTTCTCTAAAACTAGTATCTTTGTATAATTCCAGGGATAGCCTTTAAAAAAAAAAATATTCTTGTATGTTGGAAAGAGTGAATAAATATGCGATTTGGAAACATGTCTTTACTTAATGGAGCCTTTAATTCTCTTTACACATGTAAGATTCCACACTGCATTGTGCGCGAGTTATTAAATACACACTACACAAGACTTTTGCCAGGAAGAGTATGAATCCATGCTCCACCTAAACCTAGTTTGGGCTACAGTTATTCTCAAATGGCCTTAGATAAGATAACAGCATGTTTTCTGCTTGACGTAGATATTGGGTTCCATCTGCACATCTATTTTTTTGTGGTCCTCTTACCTTGAATGTCAGTCGCAGGAGCACGGTCATATCATGTTGACTTACGGGACTGAATTTACCAGAACACTGCATGTAGCAAATATATTCTTGAGAAATTGTTGTAAATCCTAGTGTCACAGTATCTACTAATAGCAAACCGAATATGGCGGTATAGGGAAGACCAGTCCACATATGTGTACAGTTCAGAATAAACAAGAATGCTTGGACTGGGGGGAAAAATGGGTTAGCAACTGACTTGCTGGTACACATTGGCTTACTATTTCTAGTGGGGTATCCCAGGGGTCAGTTTTGGGGTCTATTCTCATGAATATATGAATGATCTTGTTGATGGATTGCATAGTAACATTTTGATTTTTTTACAGATACTAGACTGTAGGAGGAGAACATTCACTTACAAACTGACCTGGAAAAGTTGGAGGCTTGGCCAGAGAATTAGAAAATGAATTTTAACACCGATAATTGTAAAGGTATACATACTGGAAGGAAAAATAAAATAAAATAAATTATTTACTAAATGGGAAAACCCTGGGTAAAATGGGCATGGAAAACTGTTTTTTGGAATTGTAGTTTACAATATATTTAACTGTAGCAACCATTGCCAAGCAGCTGCTGCCAAGGCATATAGGATCATGGGGTGCATCAAAAGGGGCATAGATCACATGACAAGAACCCAATTCCAACACTTTAAAAACCACTAGTCAGATTGCACATGGAAGTTTTAGGCATCAGTGCAAAAGTAAACCCAAGTAGAGGGTGAACAATTCACATTTTTCCAAAAAAAAGATAATCAAAATTGGGGCACAGGAGTTTATAAATAAAGATGAATTAGGGGGTGACCTAATAAACCATGTATGAACATATCATAGGTCAACAGAGAGCTCTGCCATAATCTATACCAAGGAGGCAAGTATAGCAAGAGCCGCCAATATAGAAAGGGGTTTCTTTAATAATAGCGAGGCTGGGGTTTTTGCCTCTCTCAAAATCATCACTGCAGAATAATAAGCTGAACCTATTAACTATGTTACTATTAAGTGAAACATCTGCAGAGGGTCTAAAAAGACCACCTCAACTGATATCTCTTCATCGCTTCAGCACGTAAACTTAAGGAGACCTCTGTTAAATGTTGCTTCTTTTTGTGCAAGATTTCCCTAAAACAAGAATCTAACTGACCACAAGCTTGACTTAAGGTTAGCCTGGTTTTATTCGTCTATCTGGTAACCAATAGTCTTCTGTTTGTTTTTTGTTTTTTTTTGGTCCAAAATATTTTACAAATGCTTAATGCTATGATGTAATATTGTATTGTGACAAACGTTAAGGCAGAGCTAATCTACTTCTGAAGTTTCCTCATTACAAAAACAACTTGGTCCACTCTCTTTTTAGCTTTAAACAGTATTTTGTTTGCTCTATACATAATGACAAAGATAATAAAATTAGACAATTTTAATGATCAGTTTTACATTTTCAGTCTTTGGTAATCTCATTAATAATTCTGAAAAAAAAAAAAAATTGTATTTCTCCTCACTGTATAACGTTTATCCCTTTGGATACTGGCTGTAAATTCTCTTCATGAGATATAAGTTATATTCAGTAAAACAGGGTGGTTATAAAGTGAAATAGGAGATCAGTATAATGTGGGAGGATTTGGATACCATTAAGGTGAACGTAAACTCCTACACATCTGTTATATAGTTTTCCCCTCCCTCTTTCCATTAGACCACTATACATTTTTTCAGTATAGTCCATACTTTGATTCTTCCTTTTCAACTTTTCACTGTTATTGCTGTCAGCATGGTCTTGTCATAGCCATTTAATTCTTTATTTCAGTTCATTACTTTAATATTTATTACATATTTATTAGTTTTTGCTCGCCTTGTTGGCTTAGCGCGAGTGTTTGGAAAATCACGAGGAGGAACTTTAAAATGAAAACAGATGCTTGAAAGAGACTCTGGAATGTTCTCTGCTAAACTTACTACTAAAATCAAAGGTCTATTTTTGAAAGTGGCACAGTTATCATAATATAATACGTATATTTGTGCAGACAAATGTGCAATAATTAGTAGACTATGAAAACGCCGATTCACTCAAAGAAAATTTTGAATCTAAACTTTTTATGTGAAAGGTTAACCTGGATACCATTGTGTGTATACTGTTTGCCAGTGCATCTGTAGCTCTAATCATCTTAGCAGGTATTAGATCAGTAGTGCTTTATAGTGTAAAAATTCTGATCAAAAGTACTACTAACAGAATGAGGGGGTTGTTGACTAAAGTCCGAATCGCATATATGGCGATTTTGCCAGCTAATGACAGTTACACATTACCCAATAGATATCTACTGTCGCAGTCACAACTTCATTGTAGGAATATTGTTGAAGGTCACGACTTTACTATTGTTGCAGTCACAGATTTGCTATGGGAATGGGGGTTCGAGAATTCGACAGTCGAGTGTACTTTATGTACATAATCATATCTATATAAATGAGTATTACAGTATTTGGGGATACCTTTTTTATTAGACTAACATTCATTAAGGTGCGAATTCAACTGTCGAATTCGCAAACAGCGGATTCCCATAGCAAATCCGCCACAATTTCCCCATAGTAAAGTCGCAACCATTTTTTAAATGTTAAGATTGCGACAATTTTCCCATAATAAAGATGCGACTGCGACAATATTCTCATTATAAAGACGCAACTGTGACAGTAGCAGCCTATTGTGACTGTCTTTATCTGGCGAATTCGCACCATTATGCAATAATTTGGACTTTAGTGAATAACCCCCTACAGTCTTTTTAAATTAACAAGCTTTCGGGAGGTTTATTCTCCTCCTTTTATCAGGTTCAAGACAACACCTGATGAAGGAAGGAGAATAAACCTCCCGAAAGCTTGTCTATTTAAAATGAATGAGTATTGCAATACTTGGTACCTTTTTTAATTTGGACTAATTAATACTATTTATTACAAGTGTGATAAATTGCTTGGGACTTCATAAAGGGAGGACGAACCTCTCAAAAGCTCGTCTATTTAAAACGACTGTTAGTCCAATAAATCCAGGGAGGACGCATTGATGATGTACACACTCTCCATGTGACTTCTAGGAAATGCCAATGTGGGGCTTCACTAGGAGTGTGACTAGAGAGGAATGTGCTCCTGAGAGGGTTCGCATGATCCGGACACCATAAAGTTGCTGGCGGTGTCAGAGGATGGGGTCAGAAAAACTTTTTAAAAAAAATTAGATTTTTATTTTCCGCCGTACTGTTCCTTTAAATAGTACCAATCCATAATCCAAGCTCCTTTGTTGGATAAGGATACAAGATCCTCTACAAACAAGTATTACATGACAGTGCCTCACACACAAAAAGTTTGTAAAGGAATCATGGGAAACAAGGTCCTTATCTGCTCTTTCTGTGGTACTTTTTGAATCTGTGTAATTGCAAGGCATTTCAAATTATGTCTGAACCTGCATCGTCTTGTGAAATCTCCAACTAAAGAGGATCATTATCTAGTCAAGGTATTATATCTAAGATGTAAGAATTTTTGACTTCGTTACAAATACTATTGTCTGATTACTTTGAAAACAGACTGCCAAGCAACAGTACAGGAAATACAATCAATAATAACA
Organism: Pipa parva; assembly: GCA_019650415.1. Taxonomy (NCBI): domain Eukaryota; kingdom Metazoa; phylum Chordata; class Amphibia; order Anura; family Pipidae; genus Pipa; species Pipa parva. The sequence goes on along the minus strand of WMED01029092.1, from coordinate 1,980 downwards.
TGTTTGCTTGATTCAATCTAATATTCAGTGTAGTATAAAATAGGGTGAAAATGGGAAACGCTATTCATCAGATTTTTAGACTTGGATAGTATATTTGACTTTGCAGGTAAAATAATTGCTACAGTTACAAATAATGATTTCCTTGAAATTTGTCACTTATTTCTCCATAGTTCAAATGACACACTATGGGAAATAACACCCCTTTAAAGAGAAATGTCAGCAGCTCACTACAGATTATTTCATTCAGTGAATTGGCTGCATTATCCCATACTGTAGCCAGGCATTAGGTCATTCCATAAGATTATAGGTCTGCGTAATCACGTATAATGACTGGCTGAGGTTTTAATAGCAAATTTAACAAGACTTAGCTTCAATTTGATTTTGGCTGTTATATTTTGAACTATTTCATTAGAAGACATTACTTCAGGCTGTAAAATGAGTTTAGCAAGTAGTTAACAATGCTCCTGTACAGAGTTTTAAAGTTCACAAATCTTGGGAAGGGGTGGAATCTCAATTCAGACATTTATTACTCTAGATTACTTTGAATTATTGGTTATGTAGAATTGAAATAGACATGGTGCTGAAGGCCAGAAAACTTAGGTCATAAAATAGCTCCTGCATTTGGACTACTTGTATTTAGTGGAAGCAGTGCTTAGTGAGACAAGCTTCTATGTGAAATTACTGAAATATGTAGGCAATGCTCACTGGGACTGTAAATAAGCCTCTTCAGAAGCAGAAAAGATTTCTAGTTAATATGTCAGTTTTCCAGGGCAGCTTTGCAAGTGAAGTCTCAAAGTGACTTTTGATGCTGCTGTCTCCTTCTCTAAACACATCTCTACCACTGCTAAAACCTGTCGATTTTTCCTTCGCAACGACAAGATTCGCCCCTTTCTCTCTCGCTCCACTGCTAACACCTTCATTCATGCTCTTGTCCTATCCCTCTTGCACTACTGTAATGTTCTTCTATCTGGCCTTCCAGCTTCCCTCCTCTCCCCACTCTAATCTATTCTAAATACTGCTACCAGAATTCTCTCCCTCTCTGCTGCTTGGCTCCCTGTAAAAGCAAATGTATCATTTACATTGTTCTCATTTTGATATTTAAGGCACTTCACTCAGTTGCCCCTCCCTACATTTCCTCACTCATATGCCCATACATTCCTGTACGTCAACTGCGCTCTTCCCAAAGCAACCAGCTTTGCATGCCACACATCAATACTGCCCTTTTTCATTTTAAACCCTTTTCTCTTTCTGCCCCACACATCTGAAATTCTATACCCCTTTATATTCCCCAGGAACATTCCCTTTGCACCTTTAAAACCAAACTGAAGTTCTTCCTTTTGGAGCCCTAGCACTGATATTTATCACTCAATTTCATGCATATATTTTATTCTATCCTTTCTTAATTCTTTATGCTTAATATTTGTATTTATTGACCTTTGTTTTAGCAGATTGTTACAGCTTTTGTTACCCTTCTGTGTATGTAAATCTTCTTCCCATTTAGATTGTAAGCTCTATGGGGTAGGGTCCTCCAACCTGGCACTTAAAGTGAAATATCCTTATAATATTGTACTTGTATTATGTAATGCACTTTTCCCAAGTCTGAATTGTACAGCACTGCGTAAATTTGTGCGATTTATAAATAAAATTATACATACAGTGGGGAAAAAAAGGAGAGAGAGAAGAGAGGAGAGAGAAGAGAGGAGAGAGGAGAGAGAGAAATATTAAATTGTCGTTCACGTGGTGTTATTTCACTAGTTATATGATTACACCTCTCAAAGAAATCTTTTTTTGGCACGTTTGGGTCTTTCAGTATATCATTTATTTTCATGGTAAAGCACTATTAGTGCTCTATTTGTGTTTGCACTTTTTTCTATAGTATTTTTGGGTTTGTCACATTGGTTTGGAGTTTAGGAGCGTACTGCAATCAAAATTGGATATTATATTATTTTCCCCTTTTGGTTTGTATTTAAATTTTTTGGA
>WMED01029090.1:0-10329 GCA_019650415.1 Pipa parva | reverse complement strand
ACAACAGAATGTGGGTGTAGTTTTTCTTCCCTTCCAGCCTGATTGCTGTACTTCAGTATGATAATCTGCCAACCATGGTCTTGCACTGACAAGCTGACTCCAAGTCTCCCCCACAAATGCAATGGACCAATCCTATAGCTCAATAATGCTTTTAATGTGGGTGTGAACACATCAATCCTCACAATCCTATTACTGGTATCACAATTGTAGGAACTTTTCAGTATAGACAGTCACTGATTTTCGCGTTTCGCGGTTATCACTTCAGGAGTTGTTTCCTGAAGAAGCGATAACCGCAAAACGCGTCGAGTTGGACCAGTTTGGACTTGTATGTATGCCTGGTTACTTCATATTTCATGTTGTCACATTTTTTGGACTGCACCTCAATCAGTGACTGTCTATACTGAAAAGTTCCTACAATTGTGATACCAGTAATAGGATTGTGAGGATTGATGTGTTCACACCCACATTAAAAGCATTATTGAGCTATAGGATTAGTCCATTGCATTTGTGGGGGAGATTTGGAGTCAGCTTGTCAGTGCAAGACCATGGTTGGCAGATTACCATACTGAAGTACAGCAATCAGGCTGGAAGGGAAGAAAAACTACACCCACATTCTGTTGTGTATATGCCTCTTTGAGTCATTTTTCTGGTGAGCATATAAAAAAGCCTCTAATCTGTTTGCAGTGATACACTGTTATTGGTGAATTTTCCATTATTCAACACGTCGGTTACTAATACCGACTGGCACGTTTGGGACACTGTCACCATATATTTTTTATAACGTTTAAGGCACTATGTTTGTGCGCTTCCTCATTTCTAGATTTTGCTGAATTAAAAAAATATAGTAAATCTTATATACAGCTGCAACCTGTAGTCTAAAAAATACAGTAAGTGCCAATATAAGCTTTTAAAGATGAAGGATTAAATATACTGTATTAAATGATATACCTAATAAAGGTCTGAATAGATTGTATTACAGCTTTGCATATTTTATATATCTCCTGCTTTGAAGTGAATTTTGGCACAAATGGCATGCCGTACAATTCACAGGTTATGTGTGAACAAATGGTTTGTCATTTACAAAAAAATTCAGAGTTTTTAAAACGATTGCTATTTCAAATATAGTTGCTAAATTATGCTATTTAAAGCTAAATTGTAGCATCTGATTAGAAGCGTTGCCATCTCATGCCCTTTAACACGGGATTAAATCCCCTTAACATCATGTTTTTAATTGAAGCAAGTGCAGTCAGCATCTTGTGTCCCAACTTGCTCATAATAAGCCCCGCAGTAAGAAAACTTCCTGTTAAAGGTAATAGGTGAAAACACTACTTGTACTTTCCACCCTATGAAAAATGCTTGGCACAGAGCTGAAAACCCAGCTGCAGAGTTCAACAGGTTATCATAATAAGTTGAGAAAAAGGAAAAAGACTTTATATAATCTAAGATTTTAGCAGAGCTTTCTATCAGGTCCATGAACGTTTAGAGGTATGAATGTAAATGATGCAGATTTATGAAGTACATCAATCCCCAGAACACTTTAAATTAAAGAAGAGAGGTTTTCAATCTAAATTGGCAGCTCCTACAACTGACACCTAACTGGTGATATTAACCAACCATATGTTTTGCTTATATGTTTGCTTGTAACAGAAGAATACCACTCAGACCATTGTATTATATTATATTATTATAGCTTTTGTATCATCTGGCCTTCAATTTACCTATATCAGTGTCTCTTAAAATCATTTTCTGTTAATGAAAATTTCTATACAAATAACTAGAAGAAATACTAAGTGAAAACATTTCATGAAGAAAAATGATTTTATACGCAATAGTTAAGATGTTGGGTTTCATGAATCAGAATATGTAAATAGAGCTAAAATTCTTTTTTTGTTGTGAGTCTATCCAGCCTTTGTTCTCAGCTCAAGATCGTGTTGTGGTTTGTGTACTTGATTCAGAACTATTCAATAAAGGCAATTATTTTGCAAACACAAAGGATTTCTTTGGAACAGATTTTGTATTGTCAGTGCCAGGAATCCACAAATTATTTAACATCATTCCAAGAACAGAGACATGCTTGTGCTCTCAGTGAAGTGAGTCAATGTCCTTTGTTTTCCAGGGAAAAATATTTTTACTTTCACTGATATTAACTTTTTTTCTGTAGTTACCAAAACTCCTGCAAAATTACAAAAAGGCGGGGAATCTCTACCTAAAATATTTGTAATCACAGAACATATGATTAAAACATTTATTAATATCTGGTAGTGTCCGATGTAAGGTGAAGGTGGACACATTGATCTATATGTGACTGAAAATCCAAACTGATAAGTAGGCAAATAAAGATCAGTGCCAGAATCCCCTGCGCAGAGTAGTGACAATAATTTCTACATATAACTACAAAAATACAGAAATTGTTTGTGTAAATGTAGGATACTATCTATATTGAAACAGTTGGTAACACTCTAAAGCTCATCGCATTTTGTCGCATACGATCAACATTTTCACAGTAGCCTTGACAAAAAGCATACAATTGCATTCAGTGAGCCACTGTTTGTGACCACTTTGCATAGTTTCTTGAGCGGTAAAAATATGGGCATATTTTTGCAGTTTACCTCTTAAGAAATGCAAGTAGTGATAACACTGAACACAATTTGTCTCCGTTTTAATGACAAAATTCCAAGTGAAGCCTTTGACTAAAGCTGGGTTCACACTGGCAAATTTCTCTCTGCATTAAAAAAAAAATAGCATTTTAAATGGTACCTCAATATAAAACAACTCACTTCCTCAGCACTTTTCCCTTATGTGTGACCGTTACTGTTAAATTCCTATTGTTACTAATCGTTACATTTTTAGTGTTGTGTTTTACACAGTTATAAAAATGTGACATGTGAAGCAACCTAGCACATATTCCTCTCTATGAAACGCTAGTTTGACATTGCGCAGCTGATTAACTTTCAGTGCTATTTTTGTTTTGAAAAAAAGGCAGAGTAAAATTTTCCAGTCTGAACCCAGCCTAAGGGGGATACTTATATGTTGAAATATTTTTGACTATTTTAATGCAGGTAAAAATCATGATAAACGGTGCTAATATATTGATGTCGTCGATATTGATATGTATAATGATCAATGAGACCAGTTTTATCATCAAAAATTGTTTGCCTGTGGAGATGGTCCTGTCACTTTTCCAAAGTCAGATCATTTTTCAAGTTAATATCTGCAAAATCTGTTGTTTTGCAGAAAATGCTGCGAAGTGTGCCATTTTTAACACATCAATATTTTTTCGATAGCGATCTTTTTTGAGATCACCATTTTTTTTCAATCCTTTGAAAAAAATGTATCGATCTGGTTGAAATTACCTTTACAAAATTCCTTCTAAGAGACATGTAAAATGCCGGGTAAGACGATGTACATGATACTTTGCCTAGTCTTTGGGTTGGGATATATGTTCGTAGTGGATATCACAAATATGATATGTTTGCAGAATATAACCCAGAGATAATACATTTTGTACTTTCACCTCTCCATGTCTAATGAACTACAGTAAATCCAGCACTTTTCGGACAGCCACTTCCTTACGATAGAATCTGGAAGTAGCATCTCACAGCAGCTTGTTTGTCTAAATATCTTATATATGTATAGTTCAGGCCTTTCAAACCTACCTCCATCTGAATTCGGCTTCCTCCTGTGAGACCCTGTTTACCAGTACTGATTGAATATAGAAATGAATGCTGGTGTCCGGAAAATGTTAATTTCAAAACATTTCTTAAAAGGAAGCAGTGTTATTTCCCACTCTTATATAAATAGAAATCTGTATCATTTTCCCCATGGATATCTTAATCCTGCATTTTTTTATTTTAAAAATGCATATTTTGTACCTGTTTGTATTTCAGCAATGCAATATAAAATAGAAATATTCATTTATTTTTAATAGTGTGCTTCATTATCCTCTGAATCAGACACAAGTGAGTCTTTTGTTAGGATCACAAACGGATTCTTTTTTTTCTTTTTCTTTTTTTTCTTTACAGTTCTATGTCATATTTAGAGTAGCAACCCTCCAGATGGTTGGTGATTGTAGTTTACCATTAACTACTGCAGGAAGTTTCATTAGCCTTTATTGAAAATGTTGGTATGTTATTAGATCAGATATTATTCTATAAAATTGTAATCAAATAGTGACCTGTGTATACATTTTTGTAAGAAAAGAAAAATCCCTCCCTCTCAATTTTCCTTCCCATTCTCCTAATATCCTTATTTAGGAAGGGAAGTAGAGGCAGACAGCATGGAAGGATTTGCTTCCTACAGATGTCCAATGCTAAGGTGTTTGTATGAAATTCTCCACATTAAATGTATCTGCACATTTGTATTAATATAAATGGGAGTTGCCATATTGGTTCCCTGCTGAGCAGAATATAAAATATCATCTGGTCACTATAATTGACAGTGTCCTGTAATGGCCAAATTGTCCTAAAAGATACTGAACAAATAGTTTTAAACTAAGAATTATTGGTATTATAGAATAAATGTACTTAGCAAGAACAGCAACAGGTACATTTCAACTTATAGAATTTTTAACTGGCAGGTCCATTTTTCTGAATGAAATGAAAAGCTTCAAGAGACTTTGTAGCTTTGGTGCTATTGCATGACTTACTAACAAACATAGTAATGGCACAATGTTTGGGGGGGGGGGGGTGGCATCGGGAGAGTCCTTCCCTCCCTCAGGACTGTAGAAACAATTGAACAATTGAAGAAGTAAAATAATTTCCCTCCATGTCTTAATCACAAATGTACATCAAGAGCAGCATATTGCCTGAAAAATGGATTTATGTATGCACATACCATGGGACACGGTGGTTGAGTTGGACTTCTCCTTGCTTCCTGCTGTCGCTTCATACTCATCAGTATCCCTCCCTGCTTCTTTTTCTTCCTTTAAGGTTCATGCTGTCCAACTCTTCTATCCCTCTATGTGTTGCTGTTGTATACAGACCGCCCTCTGCTTCTTCACCTACTGCCTTTCTCTCAGACTTTGAGTCCTGGCTCTCCTTTTTTTTCTATCTATTGATAGTCCTGCACTAATTATGGGGGACTTCAACTGCCATATTGATGACGTGGCCTTCAAATCTTCTCCAACTAACCACCTCATTTGACCTTTGACAGTGGACCAACTGTAGCACCCACAAGGATGGCCATTATTTAGATTTGGCTTTTACTAAAAATGCCTCTCTCTCAGCTCTTAATATTTATCCTTTGCCTCTTTCTGATCACCACCTTGTAAACTTTTCTATCTTGAACTCTCCTCTTTCACCTCCGCTAACCCTTAAAACCTTTAGTCACACCTTTAGTCACAACACATGTGCTGTCGAGCCGCAGGATCTCTCCTATACCCTCTGTTCAAGCCGCTCCACGTTTGTCCCCTCTTCTGATCCTGATGCTTTTGCCTACTTCCTAAAACTTTATCCTATCTATTATTAATGATTTATTTGCCCCCCTGCGGCCTCAACCTGCTCGCATCTGCAATCCTTGGCCCTGGCTAAATGCAAAACCCAGATTTATTAGATCCTGCATGCATAGTGCAGAACGTCTGTGGAGGAAATCTCATTCACATGCAGATTTTCTGCATTATAGGTTTCTGCTTTCGTGTCTGAACTCCTCTCTCTTCCTAGTCAAACAAACCTATTACAGCATGCACATAATCCAAAACAAATCAAAACTCCTTCTCTTATTTGCTACATTCAACACTCTTCTATGCCCCTCCCCCTCAGATACACTAATCCAGTGGTTCTCATCCCCTTTTGGAGTTGAATAACAATTTGCCAGGGGTCACCTAACACCCCTTGGAATTGTTGCGTATTTTTGATACCCTTTATCCGTGACCGCAACAATTTTAAAATCATGATCGACACAATATATCCATAGCAAAGTTGCGATTGTGACAATATTCCCATATGATTATGTGAATATTGTTGTAGTTGCAACTTTGCTATGGAAATATTGTTGTGGTTGCGACTTTAAAATTGTTGCAGTCATAGCAAAAAAAGTTGAGAACCACTGCACTAACCCCTCTTCACTCCTCCCAAGACTTTGCGATATTCTTCAAAAGCAAAATAACTAGTATCCACAAACAAATAACTATTTCTCCAGATAACACTAAGTTACTTCTATTTAAATCTCCCCCTGAGCTCATGAATTCCTTTCTTCCTGCTACCCAGTCTCAAGTTTCTCAACTTCTCTCTTCCTCTCCTTTCACAACCTGCTTGCTTGACCCCATGCCTCCTTTTCTACTAAAGCACTGCTCCTCTGCCCTTGTACCATCCCTAACGCACTTGTTCAACTCTTCCCTGTCCTCTGGTATATTTCCTTTCTTATTCAAACAAGCTTGTGTCAAATCCATCCTCAAAAAAGATATGCTGGAGCTTCAATGCCTCTCTAACTACCATCCTATCTCTCTCTTGCCTTTAGCTTCTAAACTTCTGGAACATCTGGTCTGCACTTGCCTTACTATTTACATGCCCATCAACTCCTGGACCCTTTGCAATCTGGTTTTCAGCCAGTGTGCTCTAAAGAGACTGCTCTGTGCAAACTTGCATTTGATCTCCAGATTACCGAAGACAAGAGACACTTTTCTATTCTTATCATCCTGGACCTATCCACTGCATTTGGTACTTTTGATCACTCCTGTCTTGCTCAGATTCTCCATGCACTTGGTGTCCGTAATCAAACTTCTTCTTGGCTGACCTCCTACCTTTCTGATCACTCCTTTTTCTCCCATGCTAATGACGCTTCTTCTCCTATCTCACTTAGTGTGGGGGTGGCTCATTGCTCTGTCCTTGGTCCCCTCCTGTTCTCCATGTACACGCTTTCCCTTGGAGACGTCATCAGGTCATTTGGTCTTAAATACCACCTGTATGCGGATGACACCAAAATTTACTTATCTGCCCCTGCGCCAACACCTGAAGTTAATACTAAAATCTTTGTCTCCTGGCTATTTCTTCTGAAATGGCCCGGCGCCATCTCAAATGAAATCTTGATAAAGCTGAACTGATTATTTCCCACCCAAACCCAGTCCTGCTCCCTCCTTTTCCATTTCAGTTGATGATGTCATCATTAACCCTGTTACTTCTACATGTAGTCTTGGGATGACTTTTGACTTTGCTCTTTCCTTCTCTAAGCACATTGCTACCACTGCTAAAAACTGTAGCTTTTTCCTTCATAACGTTGCCAAGATCCATCCATTTCGCTCTCAGGCCACTGCTAACATCTTCATGCATTCCCTTGTCCTATCCCACTTGGACTATTACAATGTCCTTATAACTGGCCTTCCAGTTTCCCATCTTTCCCCACTCAAATCTATTCTAAATTCTACTGCTAGAATAATCTCGCTCTCCCCAGAAGTCTCCCTCACAACTCCTTTCTGCTCCTTGGCTCCCAGTTAATGAACATTATTTACAGTGCCCTACTTTTAACATGTAAATCTCTTCACTCTGTTGCCTCTCCCTAAATATCTTCCCTTGTTTGTTCATATGCACCTAGCCATCAACTCCGCTCTTCACAAGGTAACCATCTTCAGGAACCCCTCACCAAGACTGCCCATTCTCGCCTTAAACCCTTCTCTTGCTGTCCCTTATCTTTCGAATTCTATACCCCTCTACCTTCGCCAAGAGCAATCCATCAATATCTTCAAATCTAAATTAAAATCTTACCTCTTGGAGCACTAGCACTGGTTTTCATGTCTATATTTTATATTTAAGCAACTATTTATTCAAAATGTATATTTTTTTAAAATTTATTTTATTATTTAATTGGTAACTATAGCCAAATGAATTGTCATCTTATACTACTGCACTTATCAGCCTCCTGATTGTTTATGTAATTCTTTATCCTATTTAGATTATAAGTTCTATGGGACAGGGACCTCCATCCTCTTGTTTCAGTCATGGCCTGGCACTTAGAGTGATGTATTTTCTTGATTATATGGTTGTAATTTACTTCACTTGTTCTGTGTTATGCACTTCCCTTGTTTGTATTATAACTGTATTGTTGGATTGTACAGCGCTGCGTAACCTTGTGGCGCTTTATAAATAAAAATATACATACTGTACATATACATATGAATTGTGTCATGCATTCACTATTTAAATATTTCATGGAAAATTGCAAAAGACAAGGTTTGTGGATGCTTAATGCACTGAAAGATTTTCATGTCTTAATGCATAAAACAGGAGAATTCATATGTGTGACATTTCCCATTCAAGCATTTATGATTTTTAATGTTAAAAAATGTTTTTATGTTAAAGTAAATATTCATGAAAAGGCTGTATAAGTACATAGTTAAAATCCTACCGATACGCAAAGAATAGATGTTAAGTAGAATAATATTAAAAGTTTTGGGCCACTATAGGTGGCAGTAATCTATTGTACCTCTAATTGTCATGAAAAATATGTTTAACAAGTGAGGAAAGTTATTTTATTTTATGGGTTTATATAAATTAAATATAAGATAACCCCTTCTCTTTAATATTTGTGCCCATGTTGGTGTCAAAACTGTTAGCCTGTTTTATAAGAGAATGCTGTCCATGTATTAAGTCACTAAAAATAGACCCCCCCCCCCCCCCAAAAAAAAGCATGACGCACAGTAAAACATTTTTGTCGAATGGAAAAGTGTATACTATAATATGATTACCTTAAGTAAGATGCAAATACAGGAAAAGCAATTTCACTTATAGCCCGACAGTATTCAGCCCTATGCACTGGTCATACACAGACACATTATAAGCTTTCCAAGTACTTTATTGTATCAGGAGAGAGATTGATTCAGGAGCAAAGGGTATCATTTTCCCAGTTTACAATTCATTGGTAAGGCCTCACCTTGTATAGCACGTGATGAAGGGAGGCCAGGACCACTCCAAATCATTATGTTTGTTCTGCAAAAAAAATGGGGACTCCCCCTTAAATATACAAGGCTGAAGGCATTTTTTTTTTTTTTTTATAACCCTGTGAATTATGGGTTTGGCTGAAGCCTACCTGGGCCTGTTTCCAAGGACATACAGGTGCTTCTCAATAAATTAGAATATCAGCTAAAAGTTGTTGTTGTTGTTGTTTGTTTTTTTTTTTTTTTCCAGTAATTCAGTTCAAAAAGTGAAACTCGTATAATATATACTGTAGTCATTACAAACTGAGTGAACTTTATCAAGTGTTTATTTATGTCAATCTTGATGATTATAGCTTGCATTGGCTATAAGCACCATTATCAAGTCCTCGAGGAATATGGAATTTCCCTTAAATTCAGTTGGACTTGCCTAGTGCCTTTCTACCACAAAAAGCAATGAAACATACTTAGTTTTGTTAGCAAAAAGGCACTTCTTTGCCTTTGCACCGATTGTAAGGGCTTCAGCTAGGTCTATTTGAAATAGCTGAGGTACTTTCAGCAGGAGTAATTAATTTACTATGTGTCATCAGTTACTGCTATTGTTTTCACACTTTGTAGTGCCCTTTACTGACAGATATAATCCTTTTTTACATAGCTTTGATATAAATACTCTTCCCACATGTTTTTCCTTGGCAAGGGGAGCTCTGTAATTAGTTTAAAGGTTACATTTTCTCTTCTCTCCTATAGTTGGATTCCTCCAAGACATCATTATATATCATTCAATTATTTGGACATTTGTTTCATTCTAATAAAGTTTCTATTACTGTCTTTTGTAGGCTGCATAATGGGACATAAATAAAGTTGATTTCCTATTAACTACGAGTTGCTGAAACTTCCTACCAAGATTAAGATTTTATCCAATGGAACAGGAGGCTAACTGTCCCAGTGTAAGAATCCCCAGCCATAATGAACAGAGAGAGAAAAAGAAAAGATTTACTGTAAGTCATTTGTTCATAGGGTACAGAGTCTGCTAGTGGGAATGTAAATCAAATACAGAACCACTTATTACTAACAAAGTTTAAAGTGCACCTGTCACCTCAAAACACTAATACTAATTTAGGTTGTGCTAATGATATAAATGTTTTGTAAATATATATGTATTTTTAAAAAAATGTACCTTTCAACAACATTTCTCCCTGTCACCTTCCCTGTCCATCCCAATGCAGCCTGCCTTTTCTTTCCTGGGTCGGGTGATGATGATTGACATTAAAGCTCTTGCAATCTGATCTCAGCTAGATTGTGATTTAAGGGATCTGATTGGAGGAGCTATAATGTCAATCATATAGCCCCACCCACCCAACACTCAGGGGAAAAAAAGTCAGGCAGACAGGGAAGATGACAGAGAAACTTGTTTAACCCTTTAACTACCAGCCGATTTTTTTTTTTGTTGACCACTTATTCCCAAGCTT
>WMED01029088.1:0-10329 GCA_019650415.1 Pipa parva | reverse complement strand
AGTGAATAACCCCCGTGGAGAGAAGAGGAGGTAACAAAGGAAAAGAAAAATGAGTTGGAGGGAGCTAGTATATATGGTTTTCCCTATTTTTTTTTTTTTTTTTATAGAAGTTGAATTTTGTACAATTTTTGAAAAATATGGCACCCTGCCTGTTGGGTGTCCATTGTAAAAAAAAAAAAAAAAAACCCCTAAACTATGCAATTAAAGTGCACCTGTCACCTCAAAACTAATACTAATTTAGGTTCTACTAATGAAATAAACATTATGTAAATATATATGTATTTTTTTAAAAATGTACCTTTATACAGTGTTTCTCTCTGTCATCTTCCCTGTCAGCCTGACTTTTCTTTGGTGGGTGGGGCTAAATGATTGACATTTATAGTTCCTCCAATCGGTTCTCTTAAATCATGATCTGATTGGAGAAGCTATAATGTCAACCATTATTTAGCCTGCCCACCTGACACTTAGGAAAGAAAAGTCGGGCTGACAGGGAAGATGACAGAGAGAAATGCTGTATAAAGGTACATTTTTAAATACATAAATATTTACAAAATGTTTTTCATCAGTACAACCTGTATTAGTTTTGAGGTGACAAGTGCACTTTAAGTTGGTATTATTATCAGAATTCTTATAAATATTGGATAATTGCTTTTGGAAATGTCTCTTCCTTTTCTAAATTGATTTTAAGGTGCACTCTCAACTGGTGTTTGCTTTTGTTTGAAATGAATATAGTGCTACAGTTCATTAAAAGCCTTTTAAAGATTCATAGTACTTGGCGGGGGGGGGGGAAGGGGATCTATAATGCAACAAGCAGCAAAACATGTGGGTCGAGGAACAAATATGGTTTATAGCTCAATTTCTGTGATTGTAAGATAATTATACCCTCTTGTCAACTTTCATTCACTGGCATAGAAGCCAGTTAAATGCACCAGTTTAGAATTATCTGGACACACTAAAATTTAATTATTTTTTTATGTTTCTTAGTTGTTTCTTCCCAACATATTTTGACCAAGTGCTAACATAAACTAGGGTTTGTCTGTCATGAAAATGAATGTGAAAAACAGATAATTTAGGTGACTATACTGTGACAGTACTGTAGTACTAGTAGTGACTAAGGGGGTAATTCAGCATAGTCCGAAGTGAGGTGCGGAGTGTTCGCCTTACTTTGGAATGACTGATCTGCGCTCGCTGATGTCCTGCATGCGGACATCAGCGAGCGCATTAAAGGGATTCCAGTCTCGGAGAGAGCAAAAGAGTTGCCTCGCCGAGACTGGAATCTCTTTAATGCGCTCGCTGATTTCCACGTGTAGGACATCAGCGAGCGCAGATCAGTCAGTCCGAAGTGAGGCGAACACTCCGCACCTCACTTCGGACTATGCTGAATTACCCCCTAAAATGTGACTGTCTTTTCTTATAACTCATGACTTGATAGTATGTTGTATTTTGTCTTGTTTCAGACTATTATACATAGCAATGGGACTTTAAGTATCCAAAGTAAGAAAATCTTATTTCTCTGAATAGCAGAATCTCTTTCTAAGATGAAGCCATTTTTGACATCCAGGTGCTTCATTATTGCCCCTTATAGTCCTTGGGGCTACTTTGTTTATTAATAAAGAACTAAAACACTCATAGGTCCAGGGGAAAAAGAGCCTGGGTGGTCTAAATATATTTGGCAAACTGTCATGGTCTACCAGCACTTCTTTCTTCTCTCCGGCACACACGTGCACAGCAGTGGTAATGAGACCGTAATACTGCTTCTAGACTTGCGTCGGTGAAGAGGTGTACCTGTTGAGGGATCGTAATGAAAGAACCTGAAGGAAGGAGATTGGCTGAAGGAGGAGGCAGCTCAACTCTAGACCTCTGAGCGCTTTGGTTCTTTTTATCAATACCAATTGTATATTATTTTACTTTTACCTTTGGAATAATCCCAATTGAACTTTTTTGACAAATATAAATGTCTCAGAATTTAGAGGGTTTCTTTGTGACCTATACAGCCTTATAGTAAAATTCATAGAATTCTCTAAATTTACTATTTTCTTTTGTTTTTAAGTTCTAGGTCCAGCTTGGTCTGTGCTTCAAAGATTTTCAACTATACCAGACCAAACCATTAACTATGAAAAATTAAAAGATTTGTTGAAAGAAAAAAAGGTTGTAATTATAGACGTACGGGAGCCATGGGAAATTAGAGAATATGGCGTTATTCAGGGGTCTTTAAACATTCCATGTAAGTAATTAATTGTTTGTTTGTTTTTTTTGTTTTTTTGTATTTTGTGAAACAAATCAATTTTATGTAAATGGAATGTCCAAAACTATTTTTGATATTTCATTATCCATACCTAAAAGGAAAAAATGTTTAATTGTTTTAGTAATATATTTTTATTTTTTGGATTTTTTTTTTTAACCTTCTGAATTATTATTCAGCTACTTTAATCTGCTCTTGGAGAGACCTTCACCCAGGGCAAATACTGTATTTGGTAAACTGTAGTAATTTAAAAGTTGTTACAATTGTTGCATCTTACTATGTGATATAAAAAGCAAGTTAGAATAGAATAGATGTTTATTGTCACTAGAAAATACAATGTATATCAAGTGGGATTAGTGAATATCAAGTGAGATTAGTGAAGTTGTTCAGTGTTAGAAAAATTCTATTTTCACGCATACTGACAGGCTTCAAGCTTCCTGCGCAGGGAGACTAGACTTGGCTAGCATATAGCAAAAGCATGTTTAATATCTCTATTTGGCATCTGCCTTAATGTACAGATTTTACATGTTCCCCCTTTGCCTCCCCCATCCTGTCAGTATCTTCTCTGTATCTTTGAAGGTTTCTTGTATAATTTGTGCATTCTTATCTCTTAGTCTTGTGATTGGGACAATGGAGGTAAGGAATGTAATGCAAGACATACTGAAGGTTAGTCACAAGGAAAATTCAGAGACCCCTCTGCCAGACTTAGGAGTGCATAAAAATTGAAAAACAAAAGAGAAATATTCCTAGTGTGATGTGGCAAAGGATGAATCTGTATTAATACACCCTGCATGTGTAACACATCAAAAGGAGTAATAGAGTTATGAGGCCTTAGGAGCCTCGAAAGCTTGCATTTACCATCTATTCCGTTGGCCAATAAAAGGTATCACCTATACTCTCTTGTCTTTGCATCAAAAGAGTAAGATTGTGGTTGAATTAGCCTTAATAGCACCTTTACAAGTAATTGGATCACAAAATGTATCCAAAGTATGAAAGGAGCAACACGATCCTCATGTGCTTGCACATAGTAGATAGAATAAACTTCAAGCTTTAAATCAGTCTTCAAAATAAATGTACTCCAACCAAACGTGTTTAGCAGAAGGAAACAGAAAAGCAAATATGGTGTAATATTGTTTTAATAGTTGAAACGATTGGAATTATGAGAGATACTTGCAAATTCAATATTAAAATACGGTCCTGAAGGCCACAAACTTACAGCATTTCATTGGCTTTGCCACCAGCTTCCTTAGGAGAAAAAAAATATGTAAAGTACCTGGCAGCTCTATTACTACAAGCAAACTGCCACCAAAGTCACATGACCAGAAGATCATGCATGTCAAGCACAAGCCCTTGTGTTCCAAAAGGAACATTTTGGAACACAAATATTATGCCCATATTGCATGCGTATGACTGCAATATGGGCAATTTAAACGATCATGATATAACTCAATGCATTGATACTAAGATTTTGTCCTTGCTCTGGTTAGAAGTCCCCTAAAATACCCTTTATTTACAAATCTTTGTGTTAATTCTTCAGAAAACAAGTCACAATCCTCTAGATTTTGAGCAATTCTGTTTTAATATGTAGGAATTGTCCAGAGGGTATAATGTCAATCTATTTTTTTTATGATGTCCACCACAGTAAATTGTTAGTATCTAAATTAATGTCCACCACAGTAAATAGTTAGTTTTCTAAAAAGATTGGAATGAATTTTGCCACCTTAAATTAAATTCATGTATTCTAAAAATGCATTGGCTGAATTCACATCTTCCTTCCCAATAAATGAGATCAATGTGTCTCTGCTAAAATATTCTATTACAGTAGGGTGATTCACCCCCAAATGTACTTATCCTCCCATTTGGCCATAAATAGGTTTGCAAATGATGGAGAAAATTTGATGTAAAAACCATAGCCACAGCTACCTAAAAGGGGCGCAAACAAAAAACACTACATAGTGCATTAAAATAATAAATCTCAATAAATAGACCCAAACGTCCAATTTATAGTAATAAAAGATTTTCAAATCGTGCCTAATTAAGGTGTATGAAGATGAAATCACACAATGATGGTGAAAATACGTGCTGTATCCTTAATCTTCCAAATAATGTCCTTACCAGAGCACTAATAATTCAAGGCTTTGATAATTCAAGCTGTAATCACCAAAAAAGGTTTCTCCCATTCACATGGACTCCTTCATGGCCAGACTCCAAACAAGATTCAATAAAGATTAGTAACTTCCAGGGTCTCCAAATTCAGCTTACACCATTGTACGATTCATAGTATGGAAAAAAAGCGCTTATAGAGTAAAATCAGCTCACTGATGGGTCCCTGAGGAAGTTGCAGTTAGCAACGAAACACGTAGGACTTCACCATCTTTGATTCCATTGTACATGTCTGTTAAAAAGATATACTTATGTGAGTATAATTTTTTCATTTGTCGCTGATTTTACTCTCTAAGCGCTTTTTTTTTTTTTTTTTTTTTTTTTTTTTTTTTTTTTTTTTTTTTTCTTACTATGAATCGTTGTATAATGGTGTAAGCTGAATTTGGAGACCCTGGAAGTTACTAATCTTTATTGAATCTTGTTTGGAGTCTGGCCATGAATGAGTCCATGTGAATAGGAGAAACCTTTTTTAGCAATTACAGCTTGAATTATCAAAGCCTTGAATTATTAGTGCTCTGGTAAGCACATTATTTGGAAGATTTCGGATACAGCACATTTTTTCACCATCATTGTGTGATTTCGTCTTCATACACCTTAATTAGGCACGATTTGAAAATCTTTTATTACTATAAATTGGACATTTGGGTATCTCGATTTATTATTTTAATGCACTATGTAGTGTTTTTTTGTTTGTGCCCCTTTCTTTAGGTAGCTGTGGCTACGGTTTTTACATCAAGTTCTTTTTTTGGATTTTTTTGAAGAGGCCTGCATTCTGAAGAGACTTTTTAAAATAAATTAAGTTGTTCACTCGTATATTCACTTATTTATTGTTTAAACGTTTGTGATTCACCATTTGCGCAGTTTGTTTAATAGCTTTTTAAGCTATAATCACCTTATGGAGAAAATTTGCTACTCGTCGCTGTACCATTTGTCTGAAGGTAATTATTTTTAAGTACCGGTACAAAATCATTTCAGTGCAAGTGAATTTACATATATACAGAGTAAATAAATTCTAAAAGTGGCCAAGTATGCGTGAGCCCACTGAGATCCAGGTAATTTGGGAGGTAGATGGAAACTAAACCACCCCCCGCCCCCCCAAAAAAAAAAAACAAACAAACGGTAAGTTAGAAAAAATGTTTGTTTTTGGTTAACTATTGAAATAAAATGCTTTGAGTTGACTTCCTCTTTAATAAAAGGGTAAGAATACACAAATAGTATAAATGCCATGCATCTGGTTTATAGGAACTGCATAAAATCTATTCTGTACAAAATGAGTAGAATTCCTATCACTAGCTACTTTCATTTCTCAGTAGTTCAATCAGATTGCTGCATTGTCTGTTTATAACCTCCCCACAATGGTCACCATTCCTTCTCAGGCTTCCTTTTCTCTAGAGACCTGAAATAGCTGGAATTCGAAGGCCTCAGTGGCTCTATACAAAACAATAAATCTATTCATCTGTTTACAGTTCTGAATTCAATCCTATTGGCACTAACCTGCACAGTATATATATATTTATGTAGTAATAAGTCAAGGCAACAGGACTTGCTATATTTTACTTGAGGACATATTGCTAGTCATCCAACTGTCTTTCTTAATTCTGAATTGTCAGGAGTCTAGCAAAAAGAAAAATACAGCAAGTCTTGTTGCCTTGATTTATTAATACGTGTCACCATGTTCTGGATAAATGATAACCTTCACATACATAACCTGTATAGTATTTTCACTGTCTTTAATTAAATTGTTTCCCTCCAAAAACTACACCACGGCCACCCTCAAATGTTTAAATGCTGCAAAGTAGATGATGCAGAAAAATGATAGAGATTCTTTCATGCCGGGTATCTCTCCTCTTCAAAAACATATTTGAAGCATTTTTCTAATTTAATTTTATCGTTCACCCACTTATACTTTTTTTTTATTTATTATGGCTGCGATTCAGCAATGAGGAAAAACTGCATGTGGTATGAAAGTTTCTGAAAACTAGCATTGCATCTACATCCTGTGCTGAGAAACCAGTTGTTGTCCTGGCCATTGACGTCTTACAGAGCATGTGTGAAAACCAGCACTGAGTATATGCCTTATTGATATTCAGTTTCATGTATCATGTGACGTTCCCTAACCAGTCAGCCAATAGGTGTGATAACATGTCAGGATTAATTTAGCATATCGATGAGGATTCAATATGGGTGGGTGTGTTATACAAATCCCGACCATTCTAGAAGATGGCACTATACAGTACTGTCTTTGTGCAGGGAGACTGCAAACCATTTAACTGCAGCAGTCCTGTCCAAATGATTCCATCAGCCCTTCTATTTATACAGTTCCTACAACTGCCAACCACCATGGCCTACCTGCATTGCAGCCTGTCCCACTGCTAAAATCTGTTCAATACTTTTCTCATTTCTACACGTTTTTTGCATTCTGCTTCCAGCGTGTCAGTCTTTCATTCAAAAAGTGTAAGTAAAACCTCAATCTGTATTTTCCGCTTAAGGCCAAAATGCACAAAAAAACTGTAAACAAACATCACAGGAGATTACCCCTATTTATTAACCTTAAGTGCCACCAGCAACCACTTCCATAACTGCTAGTCAACAAACTGGGTGGGGCTTTGTTCTTACAAGAGGGTTTTTATGTACCATGTTAACTTTTTTTTTTTTTTTTTTTTTTTTTTGTTCTTTACCATACCAATCTATTTTCATAGTGGGTGATTTAGTTCCTGCTCTGCAAATGGATCCTAAAGAATTTGAAGAGAAATATCAAAAGAAAATGCCAGAGAAAAACAGCACCTTGGTCTTCTCCTGCCTAGCTGGAATTCGAAGCAAGAGAGCTGTGGATGTAGCAGGAACATTGGGTTACAATAAGTGAGTACAGTGTTTGTTTGTTAGTTATAAAGGCCAGCACTTGGCCAATAAGCCCCATTGACATGACTTCAAATAAAACCTGCATGAACAGTAAATTGCAATGTACATTGCAGCCAATCTTAGCCAATATTGGGTTGGATAACTTATTTGGCTAAATGGTACGTGGTCTGCCTATAAATACCTACACATGCCAATGGGGGTCATTGCCATGGCGCATTTATCATCCTTTTCAACTGCACATACATCTTTATCAGTACAGGCAGATTCCTTTACTTTCTACAGACAGGCTTATGTCAGCAGATCATTTTAGTGTGACGCAATTAAAAGGGAAACTCCTGTGAGAAGAAACAGATATTGTAAAGCATTATATTTAATAGTAGAAACTATTTTGTAATAGCATTCAATTTTTTAAAACAAAGCTATGCCTCTGTGAAATTTCTGCCCGCCCCTCACCCAGTCTCATAGCCCCTCACTGTTCAGCACAGCAGGACCCTGACATTGACTCAATTATTTGACAAATAAGGCTGGGAAGCATTTGCAACCAATCATTGGCCATACATGCTCCCAGCCAATAGCACTTCTCCCTCTTTGCAGTTTCCAATATTAAAGGGCGTGTCCATCAAAGTCAGCGCACTGGGATTCCCCCCTTGCTTGTCAATATAGTTCAGAGAGACCAGGTTTCTGACAGAATCTCTTAAAGCTGTAGAGCAGTGTTATTTTTCAGTGCTCTAAAAGGCCAGTGTCTTTACTTAGAACTACTTTTATAATTTGCCTTGGGTTATTATTTGGCAAGTATGCTAGTACTGAAACAGGTCCTTTATATGTTGGCAAAAAAAAAAGATTTTAGTACCAAATGTGGAAACAAATATGAATGTTTTGCAGACCTTTTTATATATTGCATTTAGAAAGGGAGTCAGTGATATTTTGTGTTACTTTCCTCGTGAAATCAGACCTGACTCTTCAAAACCTCTCACATTAGCATTTTGTCTCTGTCCTGATGAAGACTGCTGGTGTACCGCTAACATTTACTCCATTCTAGTGTGGGCTGTTCCTATTTGATATAATGTAAGAACTTTATCAGCAGAGCATTCACAGTTAAAGTAACACCATAAATTGAGAATGCATATTTAGTTATTACGCAGACAATCTGTTTCCAAAAATTCTAAATTAATTCTAGAAATGAAGATATAAATTGGCCACACTATTATTTGCACCAGAATACATTTTTATGCTGCTGATATTTACATGGAAGCTAACATTAGTTTTTTTTGTTGTTTTTTTTTTTTAATTCTTTATTTTATCCCTTTCTAGAGTTCATCATTATGCAGGTGGCTTTGAGGATTGGGCACGACATGAAAAGCCAGAAAAAAAACTTTGATCACGAATCTGACTCCTGCATTTCACTCCTAATTAGCTGTCTGCTTCCACAGTGGAACTTTGTCGCACCATTACTCTATAAAAACAAAGGAAAACTAGTTGTTACAGATGAGTTACAAATTGCACTGTCTAGGTTAAGGGCAAAGCCACGCAATCTTGAGTAACTATTTTTATATATTAATGCTTTTGAAGCATGGAAAATGCACAGCCCAAACTTTATTGTGTATATGAGATTAATTGGTGATTAAACTTTCATGCATTTGTCTTTAAAATAAATTATTTATACATTATTTAACTTGTTAAGCTTTGGACATTTTACAAGAAACATTGCAGAAGAAAACCTTTTATACTGTCAAGGGAATAATAGAGTGCTTAAAGGCATGCAACACAGATGGCTTACATACCATGATGTACTTGGGACAGAATACTTGGTGATATTAGCTGCAACAGATGGTACTCTTTAGTGGATGATCAATTTATTTTGTATGCATTCCTTAACACTTGTGTATCCTATAAATAATACCTTTGTAAACGGGAAGTTTTGGTAGGACTTAACAAAAAATTGCATTAAAGGAGAACTATAGTGAGGTGCATGCAAGAATAGTAAGTACACAGAGGGCAATGATAGACACAGCATACAAGTCTGATTGTAAATATTCTGGAGACCTGTTAAGTGGTTACCCTGCTACAGGGGTTATCAAGAACATATGAAGATGGGTTAGAGTTAATCCAGGGGTTCCATATATTATGTAATTTACTGGGTGTACTTCCGATTTGATACAAGAGCTTTATTACAGGATCAAGTTTTCGATTTAACCAGTTACTTGTAGAGGGAACAGAGTTACCCATCCAATTCATGATCATTACTTTTGTGCGTAAAATGGAGTTTCAACAAGGGTTTTTAAGTGCATGGGGAAAACTGTTGTCTAAAGCCTAAAGGTGTACCTTAAGATCCATTATTGCAGGGATGGCTGCTCTGTTTGATAGTATATTAAAGACTTGTCTCCAGAAATGTTCAAGCCATGGGTTAGTCTATAGAGGGCAAATATTCAGCAAGGGATAAGCAGACGTATAAATACATTTGTACACAAGCCTCCAAATTTTACATGGGGCTGTTATGCCAGATTATTTTATTTTCTGACGTGCGGGTATTTGAAGGGAGTGTTTCTAAGGAGCCCAGTGTAGTCACTAGTATCATATACTTGAGTTTTCTGGAGATGGGGGTTATTGCCCAATGTATGTATGTCATTTGGGCTGCAACTGTGCATCCAACATAATCAGTCCCCCCCCCCTCCCCTTTTTGTGCAGTGATTTGATTTTATTAAAGTGTTTGGTGTATATATATTGCCGGCAATAGTATGTATAACCATCTAGGCAAGAAAACAATTTTGTATATATTGACCCGACTTAGGTTAGATAGTGGAAGAGAGGTCCATGTGTGCAAGGAATGAACCGGATTAAGAATGTTCAGAATTAAGTGTAATGCATTGAGGTGGGTCTCTGGATATCTCAGTGCAGAGGTATTTTGTTTGGGATACCTATTTCAATGACGTGGCTTAAGTTTGCAGTTGGCACTATTGGATCTACTGATAAAATCCAATCTGACTTTCAGACCAGAGTACATTGCAAACTGATAATTCACAAGACATTCAGAATTGTAACTTTGGGGTTAAATACATTAATACATA
>WMED01029087.1:0-10329 GCA_019650415.1 Pipa parva | reverse complement strand
ATATATATACACACATACAGTATATTCTACTTCTTAGGTGTGGCTGCATATGTCTATCATTTTCACCATGGTGGAGTTTATTAAAATTAATTTTAGTGTACGGTTTAGTTTAAAATAGTTTGCCTCTCCAGATCTGGCAAAAAATGTGTTTGGAGGAATGTGAAGAAATGGCTAAAAAACAATAAAATGACTCAACAAAATAAACAAAATTTTAATCAAATATAAAAAAAAAACTAGGTATTTTCAATTCTCGACTTTTATTGATCTAATTTTTAAAAATGATAGTCAAACAATAAGCAAAACTAATTTTTTCAAATGACAATGACTAAAAATTTTTTTTAATAATTAGGTTGCCCAGCGTAAACTTTTGGTAAGTTTGCAAACTTTAAGTGCTTTACACAAAATGCTCCTTACATTTCACTCTAAGCATTCTGTGTTATATATAGAAACACAATTCTTATTCAAAATATATTTGTATTTCCTCTGAGGTTTACTGCATCACTTGGTCTGGAATAACCTACCTAAGGGGTCGGCAAAGTGCGGCTCTTCAGCTGCCTTGTGGCTTGGACTGCATCTCCCTATTACCTCTGACACTTCTTCTGATTGGACATCGGCAGGTCAGGTGATTGGGAAGCATGCACTATTCCCCCTTTGCGGCTCAAAAGAAATAATTTGCTGGTGGAGGAGGGAGCGAAATGGCCCCCTCCTGTTCAAAGTTTGCCGACTCCTGACCTATTTGAACACACTGCTCTTAGAAAAGGCATATACAATAAACACAGGGTACTACATTGGGTTGCTGAGCTACAGTTCCAGATCCTTCCAATTTAGGACCTCATTGACTAAAGTCTGAATAGTCAAGTATAGCTTTGAATTCACATCTATTAGCCACTTCTCTTGTTCTCTTATTGAGCAAACTGCGAAGTGGTGAATACACGACTATTTTTGGCTTCTACCATAGTCAGAGTTCTTCACATCATTTTGCATGTGCAGGTTCTTGTAGTATTGACTAAGTGGAGGAGTGCGCACAAGAAATGAATGCGAAGAGGTGAAGTGCTCCGAATTCACCTGATTGACTTTGCCACTTTAGACTGGTCTAATTGGGGAGGCTGATGGCAGGAATACGCATTCTACTTTTATTTGACAGTGATCGCCGCTGTCCGCTTGTTTGACAAGAATAGGCACTGTGTAATCAATACTGAGAAGTGAATCCGCAACTATTTTGGCAATGCAACTTAAATTGCATTGAGGTGAATTCTACAGTTGAATTCAACCTTTAGTCAATGTGGTCCTAAAAGTGCTAGTTCATTAATATTAGTTACGGTCCAAAAATGAGCAATTGGAGAAAGAAGTAACAGAGCCTTAGCAGGATACATATCTGCGACTAGAATTAAAATGGCTGAGTGTTACAAGGACGGGGGGTATTTATAAATGTTGAAATTGGTCAAAGAGATGGGAAAAATGTGTTTCCCCCTGCTTTTTTCTGCCATTGTGACAAGTTATAAAAAATATTGCTATTTTTTACCAATAGCAACTATTTTAAGCAATATTCAAACATCGAATAATCAATATTACCCAAGCGCTATTTAATAAACTTTTCCTGTTTAGCTAAGCTAAAACTTATTACTCAAAATGATTCGCCTCTCTAGACCTGGCAAAAAACATTCAACCCTATGATAAACTGCAGCACTAGCATCTAAAAACGCATCAAAAGCTGAAAACTGTTACTAAACTAACTCAACTGCACAAAAAAAGACAAAGCATTCTAAACAAACACTAACTGCAACAATGTATACTAAACAACCACAACTAAAAACAAACTACATTAAATCTATTAAAAATCAATAACGGCACCCCTATTGTGTTCCCAATTTTGAGAGGTACAAGACAGGGATGTCCATTATTTCCCCTTCTCTTTGAACCTGGCCCTGAAATCATTGGCCACCTCTCTGATCAACACTCTACCTCCCATATAAATACATTCCTATCACATCTCAATTAGCATGTTCACTAATGATGTTTCTTTTTCTCCCAGACCTAGAGAATAGCATCCCACAAGCCCTGGAAAACATAATTAAATTTAGGTCCTTCTCAGGCTATATAATCAACATCAGCAAATCAGAAATTTACTGGCTGAAAGGCTCAATTGAACTTCAAGAACACATCCAAAATAAATATCTGCTTAGACCAGTTACCACTGCTCTTAAATTCCTTGGATTGTACTGTATATCCCCATAGAACCAAAACGACGATATGCGCTCAATATTTCCCCAATTCTCCATTCAATTACAAATCTTCTTAAAAGCTTGCAAAATATATCCTAGTACTACACACTAAACTTACACAACTCCCACCCTCTGTCACATCAAATTCTACAATATACTACATAATCAAAGCATGGCATAAAACTATAGCAAAAAACTAAAACCACACCCTAACATTTCTCGACACATACCCCTAACAAGACAATCCTAACTTTCTTCCAGGAACTATTCAACCAGCATGTCAAACTTGGAAATGTAAAAGATTGACTATTTTCTCACAATTCATAAACCCCGCAACTTCACAACTATACTTGTTTGCAGAGTTTAAAATACAAATGGCCAAAGTCGACTTTCTATGCTTACCTCCAATCTAGACTCTTCATTCATTCTCTAGCAACACAATTTCCACAGATCTTGAAACAAAACCCACTAGACTCATTCTTGCATAGTTCTAACCCTACATTATGCCTCCACTCCATTTCTCTACTATTAGCTGAAGAATCCCTAGGCCTAGGGAAAAACAGTCACCACCCCACCCCTACCCCCACTGTTATAGAGAAAAACAATAAAATGAAAATGACCAGTAACCAAGACACAAACTTTATTAAAATTTAGTTTATGGCATTTACAAATGTAAAAACAAACAGTTTAATGAAAAATAATCCTACAGTTAATAAGTATTGAATATGCAAGAAAGCAATGGCCAAGAACCCCATCTTTGCTATGGGGTTGGGTGCCCTAACCTAATATGGCCCTACCTAAGACCCTCACCCCCTATGTTACAATGGGGTGTGGGACCTGAGGTGAAACCTGCACTCTATTAGTTGGGGGTGGGGATCCCATATCAGGACCCTCACCCCATGCTTTCACCTAAAAAAAACACATATGCATAACTATAAAAACCAATAGAACAAAACAATCACCATTAACAACCTAAAATACCATAGATGAAGACCTCCTTGTGGATTACACCAAGATGCTGGATCAAGCTGAAGACTAAGGGGGGAATTCACCATTGTCCGAAGTAGTGCGAATTGAATATTATTATGGTTTTGGTAATTGTTTAATTGATATTTGTTTTTGGTTTTTAGGTGTTAGTGGTTTAAGGTTTGCTTAGGTAATTGGTTAATTGTTGTGGTCTTAAGTTAATTGTGGTTGTTTTGGGGGGTGGTAATTGTTTAATGATTTCTGATTTCTTTTAGGTTGTTAATGGTGATTGTTTTATTGTTATGTTCTATTAGTTTTTAAAGTATTTTATGGTTTTATATATATATATATTTTTGTTTTGTTTAGGTGAAAGCATGGACCTGCACCCCACTTTTTAGGGGGTGCAGGTCCCACCTTAGGCTCCTCACCCCATGGTTAGGTAGAGGATGTGGGTGTTAGGTAAATCCATATTAGGTTAGGACCCCCAACCACTGCAGTCATGCGATTGACCCCCTCCAGGTTAAAGACCCTTGCTTCCCTTGGCTAAAGGGGGGGTCAGAACTGACCCCCTTTGGGCATGGAGATGCCCCCCTACTCAAATTGGTTATTAGGGTAGGTGGCAATTCCCCCTACCCCACATAGTGGGAGGTAGAAGTTGGGGGAAGGGGCTCCCCTACTTTAATGCCTTAGGCCCCCCTACTCCACAGGGACATTGGGCTAGGGAGTAGAGAAGGGGCTTCTAGGAATTACAATAACCCCCACCCTGCCACTACTGTGGACCTCCTTTCTAGGGGAAGCTAGTGCTGCAGCACTAAGTATAACATCTAAAGCAGTGGTTCTCAACCTGTGGGTCGTGACCTCGGCGGGGGTCGCACGACCATCTCACGGGGGTCGAGAACCGCTGTGGAGCCCGGAAGCGCTCGCAGGTCCCTTTTTGTAAGGGTCCCTGCGTGGTGACGTTTAGCCCGAATGTCACCACGTGATGTGCGTATGTGATGTTTCGCCCGAACATCATCACGTGATGCGCATACGTGATGACGTTCAGGCGAAACGTCAGGCCGTGATGTCAGCGCGAGGGTCACGGTTCTCAAAAGGTTGAGAACCGCTGATCTAAAGCTTTAGTTACCACTATGATAAGGATTATTGCAGCAGTAACTAATCATTAAGGGCAACAGAGTGAAGAGATTTAAATGTCAAAAGTAGGACCCTGTAAATAATATATTTATTAACTGTGAGCCAAGAAGCAGACAGTCAAAAGTCACCCCGAGATAACGTACAGAAGTAACAGGGTTAATGATGAGGGGGTAATTCAGCAAAGTGCGAACTTACCTGGCGATCCTTCGATTCACCTCGCCGAGACTGGTACGCGCTCCCTTCTCTCCTGCACGCGGAGATCAGCAAATGCTTTAAAGGTATTCCAGTCTCGCGAGGCGACTTGAGTGGTCGCGAGGTGAGGCAAGTACCTTTAAAGCGTTCGCTGATCTCCGCGTGCAGGAGAGAAGGGAGCGCGTACCAGTCTCGGCAAGGTGAATCGAAGGATCGCCAGGTAAGTTCGCACTTTCCTGAATTTTCCCCTAAAATGGAAAAGGAGGGAGCAGGACCAGGTTTAGGTGGGAAAATAATCAGTTCATCTTTTTAATAAATATGCAAAAATTTTTAAACAGAGAGAAAAGAAAATTCGATTAAAATGAATTGAATGGAAAAGGCTGAAATGAAGTTACCGACGCTTTATAAATTTCCCCAAGAGTGACTGTCACTTTTTTACAGCTCGGGCATCCGCAAGCACTTGTATAATTTGGCAACCTGCACACTTCTGTCATTCTGCCTCGGCAGCTTCTTATACAGAATCAAGCAGCCAGATAAAGGATAAAAAATAAAATTTTTCTATGTAGAAACGCGTAGGTTAATATCTGTATTATACACATTTATACTGTAAGGTGAAAAAGAAAGACTAATCTTGTTATGTCAGTCTGTAGATTTTATTTTTGCATTTTCAATGTTTAATTAAAAAAAATAATATTATGGTGATTTAATACACCCCATTTTAATTAGTTTATAGATAACTGTCATACTAAATGTTGCCCTACATGCCTATTTATTATATAAGTATAGCCAGATCAATAGCCAGACAGTCACGAACACATCTATTTGTTTAAACATACTCTTGCAAACCAAAAAGTTGACTATTCCTATTGACACTGAGCTATTTATCCACACTGCTATTTTCTGCTACTGATCGTTTTTATACACACACTCCTTTTGCAGGTTACATTTGGATTTGGTGCAGTTTCTGAACAATACCATACAAGTGTTAAAAGAGGATACGCATAACTGTCTCGATGTTTCCTAAATAAAATAAAAATAATAATAAAATAGCAACAAAAATTAGCATGAAGAGATGTGATCTCTATTAAGGGAAGAAGCATAAAAGCTATATCCAGATAATGGGGCTAAAATACTGCAAATAGCTTTGTACAGATTTAACTAAATGGTGCACAAACAGAGGCAGCCAGACACAGATATAGTAACAGACATTTACAGAGAGACAGGCAGCACTTTGCTTAAATAAATGTAGGTTTCTCCCTTTCCTTAACAAAATCAGCATTTTGCAGACAATGTATAGATAGTGGGCACATGGATGACATAGACATGCAGGGGCATAAGTGTAACAAGAAAACTACATACTTGATCAGAAAAGCAGGATCCACATGCTGAAAGCAAAAGCCAAAAGCAGATGCAGTTTCCACTACAAAACCCTTTGGAGTTTATGACTCAAGAACCAGACAGAAGGGGAAGAATTTCACAAGACCACCAGGCAACAAGAGGAGAGGAACACACAAAACTCACACACTACACAGAAGTAGATAAAGTTACTGAAATCTTCTCATATAACTGCTCAGACACATTCCCAGACAGACAAAATCTCCCATGGCTAACACACCCAGACAGATCCACAAGATAAGCAGACAGGTGAAGCAACACCAGAGAAAGAGGGGGCACGACATATATAGGGGGCACAAGGCTGACATTCAGACAGAATAAAAGGGGGGAGAAAAAAAGAAGAAAAAAAAAAAGAGGAGGGGACAAACAAGGGGAGAGAAAGAGTAGGGGAAAGGAGGGGGCAGAGAGATTTGTACACACAATTCTTAGACAGACACAGACAGCACTTAGACACAAGGACAGCCATAGGGGCACAGACAGGGGGGAGAGTTAGACACCAGTCTGAGGGCAGATTGAGAGAGACTGGGAGGCACAAAGAGGGAAAGACTGGGAGCAGAAAGTCAGAGACAAACAGGGGAGGGACCCATACATTTTTTTGTACATACCACCCTCATAGAAAGGGAGACCCAGACAGACAGATTTCAGGCACACAGACACCTCTCAGACATCCAGGCACTTGCCACAAAAGGAATACAGCAAGGCACAGAAGCAGGGCACCTGTGGGGCACACAGACAGCTCCCAGACACCCTTCAGACACACAGACCCTTAGGCAAGGTCCTGGGACACAGAGGAGTGTGTGGGGGGGAGGAAGTTCCTGCAAACATGCTGCTGTCTCTGCTACTGTCTCTGCTGCTCTGGACTGTTACCCGGGGACACCCCATCCCAGGAGGTGACACACTGCAGACTGGTGAGTCACAGATGCCTTCAACTCCTACTCCCCATCCAAAGTGTCCTGTGCACCCCTCACACAGAGACCCCTCCCATGTACGTCCTGCTCTGTAGCCACTGACTGACCACTGGCTCTACATACACACATCTCAAATATATGTCCCCTCCTACACACACCAACTGGACACACACAGCAATGCCCAGAACATTTACCCCTTTTTGGCTTTACAGACCACTCCCTGAAGCACACACAAATTCCCCAAGCAGCTCATTTAGTCACCATAGCTTCACCCATAGACACAGACACACTGCTCTGCTACTAACAAAACCACTGCAACTCACGCACATCGATTATTTTGTCATTGGACCCAGTCAGCCCAATACACTTTACATTAGCTGCAGATCATGCCTTGTTACTCAGGGACACACTTTGATGTCTCTGCACATATTAAACTTACAGACATTCTCCTGTCCTTATTTTACATGATACCATTATCTTCTGCTAGAACTCCAACATGTCACAGAAACTTACAATCAACTTTCCATTAAACATATACATTTATACACACTATTAACTCATATTACTTATCATTACACAATGACCTCCCATGTGTGCCCCAGAGCAGTCACTTAGCAACCCATCTCAGTCCTCCCTTTCATTCGCTATCTTTAAATCCCACAGCCTTTCCTCATCCTCTCCTGTACCCTGGCATCAGTGTAGGATTTACATCTCGGGAGCTTATAGGCGCAGAATGTTGCCGATATCGATATTTGTTAAGCCCTTTCCGAACAATTTTTTTTTTTTTTTTTTTATAGTTGAAAAGTGTTGGCTTGATTGCGGTTGGCGAAAACCCATAATTCCCTATGGTTGATGGTTTAGAACATTTTTCTGTAAGTAAAAAAAAAAAAATCAGTGATGTCAATGTA
The DNA here is from genome assembly GCA_019650415.1 of Pipa parva. NCBI lineage: Eukaryota > Metazoa > Chordata > Amphibia > Anura > Pipidae > Pipa > Pipa parva. The sequence continues at coordinate 2,604 of WMED01029087.1, read as the reverse complement.
AAAAGGAGCGCCGCTGAAAGTAATGTAAAGTGTAGCGGTATCAACGCATCGATATTTATACGATATCAGTCTTCTTCAAGATCGATACATTTTATTCGGCATTGCATAAATTGAGAGAAATCGAAAATGGAAAAAAACGTTGAAAAGCGGCGAAACCGATCCAATCACGGGCAAATAGGTCAAAATGACCCTTGTAAATTTACCCCCATTTGTTTTTCATGTCTTTCATTTATTTTATGCTTAAGCAGATATTCATTCTGATTAATAGTACTTATAGGCCAGTGACAGTGAAAGTTTTCGGCACTGAGTGGCGAAAAGGTGACGTCACTCACTATTGCCATCCCCCGAAGTGCACTGATGAGTGATATCATTGCACCTGCGTCAGGGAAGGAGAGCTCCCCAGTGAGCGAGCGCTCCTTCAGTGTAGGCAGTGGATCCGACCAGAAAACTGTCAGCTTTGGTCTGTGGCCTGCATGGAAGGCAGCATTGGTGACGGTGCGCATGCCCACAGAGAGTGCTTCGCGTGCCATAGGTTCGCCATCGCTGTTATAGGCTAATTAACTGACACTTTATGTCACTGTAGTTTTTATCCTCCAATCTGTGTATGTAAGTCTTCCTCCTATTTAGATTGTAAGTTCTACAGGGCAGGGACCTCCCTCCTCTTGTTTCAATCACATTCTGGCACTTAGAGTGATGTTTCTTCATGATTTTCTGCTTGTAATTTACTTCACTTGTCGTATGTTAAGCATTTTCCTATGTCTGTATTATAATTGTATTATTGGATTGTACAGCACTGGGTAACCTAGTGGCGCTTTATAAAAAAAAATAAAAATTCATACATACATTTTATTATCCCACCTTAGTTCCTCACAGGCATTACATTCAGATATTATCATCCAATACAAATCTGACTAGTTATGTGCTTTTTATCTATTTTAGCAAATTTGTGTCCAGTGTTTGCCTGTATGTCATAGTTGCCTCATTCTTGCTTAGAACATATAAACATTATTTCCCTGTTACTTGCAGTTCAACACTGTCTTCATCAAACTGGTCACTATTGATTTCAAATATTTATTCACTGTGTACTTACTTATAAAGGCATTGCTTTCTATCTGATCAAACTGAAAGTTGTCATATTACCTAGAAAAACTAATCGCATACTGGGTTCACTTTAGCTATAACAAGCGAATAAAGTGCCAAAATTAATTAATGAATGTGCTTGATGTATCATTCCTCAGGTGAGACATACTTGAAGCTAATAGGTTGGCACTTAGCACTTGGTTGGCACTTGGCACAAGCAGGAAGATCTACAAATCAAGGGCAGACAATTCAAAACTGGATATTTCACATGTATTCTGATCAGTTCACTGATTAGGTACTTAGAAATCTAAATATTTAACCCAGGTGGTTGAAAAACAGATTACAGTGATTTGTAAACTGTAGCTTTATGCATTTGTGACCAACATTCCACTAGTTTGGTGCTGTATTGAATGCCTAAAATTTTAGGATAATCTGGTTGTGCATGGGGTGTAAAGGGATGCAAATGCTTGCAGATTTGAGTTTACAGTTTAGTCATATAGACACTGAGGGTTATTCACTAAGGTGCGAATTCGACTGTCGAATTCTCAAACAGCGGATTCTCATAGCAATTCTGCTACAATTTCCCCATTGTAAAGTCACAACAATTTTTTAGTGTTAGGATTGCGACAATTTTCCCATAATAAAGTCGCAACTGAGACAATATTCTCATTATAAAGACGTGACTGCGACAGTAGCAGCCTATTGCAACTGTATTTATCTGGCGAATTCGCACCTATACGCAACAATTCAGACTTTAGTGAATAACCCCCTTAATATGGAGTTCCTGTAGACTTGTTTATAGAGGTATCAAAGTGATAACAGATATGCAGTCCCTTTGGTTGGATACTGCTATTGTCTTTTGTATGAGGTCTTTTCAACCAAATGTCCCGAGTCCCCATAATTCATTAGAATCCAGAGAATTCTGGTCTTATTGCCCAAAGGCTGACGGGGTTATTCAAAGTCCGAATTGTTGTGAATAGCTGTGAATTCGCCAGCTAAAGACAGTGGAAATAGACTGCTATTGTCGCAGTCGCGTCTTTACTATGCTAAATTGTCGCAGTTGCAACCGTAAAAATTGTTGCGGTCACGACTTTACAATGGGGAAATTGTTGTGGATTTGCTATGGGAATCCGATGTTTGAGAATTCGACAGCCGAATTCGCACCTTAGTGAATAACTCCCTAAATGATCTTAACTTTTGACATTTGACCCCAGTGTGAGCCAGATTACACAAGGTTAGATTGTTTTATGTCTGAGTTGAATGACTGAATCTCTGAAGAATTTAGCTGTATCAGGACAACTTTAGTCTACAATGTTCAACTGATCACCTTATGTTCTATGGATATGTATTAGAGTTTTGTTCGCTAATATACTTTTCTCAAGCATTTCATTTGCCTTTTGCAAACAGCTTTACACATCTTATATATGTTTATATTTTTTCCTTTACCTTGACTTTAACTTAATGTGCACCTGTCACCTCAAAACTAATACTACAAACCCCAAAATCAGAAAAGTTGGCATGTTG